>JAQSNX010006571.1:0-23430 GCA_029532605.1 Oreochromis grahami
TTTTGTTCCCTTCTCTGGGTTAATGTTGAAGAAACACCTTGATAAACACAATAATCCATAATAAAACACTATACAATGAAAAAGAAAGAAAGGGAAAGGCAAGGGAAAAGTAAAAGAATTACCTCTGAAGAAATTCAAGTGTGGAGCCAAGTTCCAGGGGATAGTGGATGTTCAGGCAGTAGTAGCTACCAAGCATCAGACAGATTGCAGAGATGAAGTCAGTTATTTGGTCATTTACGACTTTGTGGTCAATGCTGAGCATGAACAGTCTCGATGCAAAGCAGGAGGATCCTTGGAATGAAATACAAGTGTAAAAGAATTAACTGTAAAACCCCCTTTACCATTCAAATGTGTCTTAAAATAGTGAAAGTGCAGACATTTAATATAGCATATCCTTGCATTAGCTTAGGTTCTGTGCACACTGTACTGATTTTCAACTCACCACAAACAATGATACATGGTGTCACAGGCAGGCTTTCCACTTGGACTTCTTTTGCCAGACATGTTTCATCAACATAGTGGAAGAGGGTCTCCTCTTTTTCATCGAAATAGGAGAGGAGGAGGAGCATCATATCTTTCACGTCTTCTGAGCAGCCCTTCAGCTGTCCCCTCTGCATTCGAAGCTTTATGACAGCCTCCAAGACACGCTTGCTCTTGTCTGCACAAGTGGTTTTCAGAAAGTCCAGAAGCCGTTTTCCCTTCTTTTCCAGACTGGTGAGGAAAGTCTCTTTCAGCGGTACCCCAGTAAGTTCTTCAAAATGGACTGTCATTCCAATCGCCTGAAACAAAAAAGGCCACTCTTCTTTGAGGGTTTGCATGTCTGCTCCGCTGTTTATTGCTTTGCGCTGAGAGTAGTAGGTGCATTAGAGTTTTTACTTCTTCATGACTGAAGCTTGTCTGTTCAATGAGAATCTTCATACGTTCCTTCTTCTCCTGCTGGGTTTCCAGTGTCTCACTGACTGGCAAAAACTTCATGTCCCACTTTATGCAGCCATATGTGTCTTGAACAGATGCTCGCTTTTCAGGTGTCACTTCATCGGTGTCATCTGATCCTCCCTGTTTGCGCTTCTGTAACACTGGTAAAGTAGACCTCTTCACATTTTCAATTCGTGCCTGAATCTGTTTTACCAAAGAGTGGTACCCCTGTCCTACCACATCCCCCTCTATGACATCCTGCAGTGACTTGGGATACATCGCAACCAGTTTTTTTGCAATTTCAGTCGAGGCTCTTCTACTTGGAGAGGCACAGGCTTTCATCATCTCCTTCACAATGATGCGGATCATCTCCCTCCGCAGTCGAGGCTTTGGTCTTTTCTCTCTCTGAAGACACTGGATCAAGTCTTCTGGAAAATCTTCACTTGGAATTCTAAAGTTATCTACCCAGTCTAGAGAATATATTGGACTGGGTGAGGGGGAGGCAGAAAATGAGGAGCAAGAAGATGGAGACGATATGCTGGCCTGGCTTGAAATTTCCATATTTGGTGCTGTAAAACAATATCACAAACAATAGATTAATTGTACTTTTTGGACCTTGGCCAAAGCATAATAGAAAAAACAGAAAGCCCTTCATGGCTATTGTGCAATGAAATCATAATACTTACTGGTTTGTTTCCAGGCAGCCAGCAGTTTTCTTGCCTGAACTGGTCTCAGGACAGAGTTCAGATCAGTCTCACTGATGAACTGCAAGTCCTCAGATGTCTCCACTCCTAATGATTGTAGTGCCTCCAGTACAATTTCAAGGATTGAGACAGACAGGTCCGGCAGCACCTTAGTAATGGAACTTCTTATGCTGTCCCCCATTTCCGAGATGTCTGATAAAAGAATGTAAATAAAGGTCAATATACACCAAGTGGTACCTTTGGTCTTAAAATATGAAGCTGATCTTGCTTGATACTACACTTTTATACAGTGTTTCGTAAGTACCAAACTAACAGCACCATTATTGTGACAGCACACTGTGTTTCAATGGAACCATTTGGTACCCATACTTCATGTAAGATGTTAATGGATAGAAATCAATTAAGTCAATGATGTTCACACACTGCATCTTTTCTTTTTCCTTTCTCACTGAGTGCAGATGATACTGAGAATGGTATTCTGTCACGTGCACCGACACCAGAAAATAAACACTGTCATTCTTAATCAAAATGAGAACTACTTCACCAAACTCAACAGAGTCAGAGCCCCCTGTGACAAGGAAGTGTCCTTTCTTGTACTGTGTTCCCTTGTACATCATTTCTACTGTGACCTTTGTATTGGTTTCATTTAAGTCAAACATTTGAACTGCTTCTTGAATGGCTTTACTGTACAGCACTGAGTAAAATGGAGAACCATCTTTGACTTTCAAGACAGACTGACACAATGACCCTGCTGCAAGATAGGCTTGAAACATCTGATGTCTTTCAGAGAGTGTATGGCAGAGGTTTTTGAAGTTTTTCAGATTTCTGGCACACCTCTTGAAATAACTGTGCTTACTTTCAAAGCGCATTGTCCATAATCTTATCAGTGGGCCAAATTTCAGAATCAGTGCTGGGTAATGGCGTAGAAAATGGTGTTTTGGTCTCAGGTTGCATTCTGGGAACAGAGCTTTTCTTGACTCTAAATATTCTTGAATAAGAATATCAAGATATGCTACCTGAGCCACTGAAATTTTCTGAGCACACACCATGTCTACAATATCTTTCAGCTGCAGAGTTAAGTTCCACACATCATCTGTGGGGTCTGTCACTATGTCACCAACTATGAGAGGCAGCAATCGGAGGAAGTTCCAGTTCTGTATAGCCTGTCCTGAGAGTTTAGCTGCTTGAGGACTGACCTCAGATGGCTTTGTAGAAGCATCAGAGGCATGGTAACTAAACTGTTTGATGCGTCGGTTCAGAGTGGAGTAAGTGAACCATGCTTTTGTCTTTATGAAGTATTTCAGATACAGTGCCACATCATAAGCCAAAACTCCCTCAAAGATATCATGACCTAGACATGGTGGCAAGCCTGGCATACAAACGTTGAAGTATTTCAGTGAATTGAACACTGACCTGAACTTCACTCCTTCGACGTCTGGTGTGTTGTCAATCTGGAGGCGATCAACAGCAGAGTTGTAGTTCTCTTTGGTACGTTCTGGTCCACACAGATTTGGGTCAGCACCCTGAAATTCAGATTTCGTTATCAGGCAGTACCTGCAGAAGTACTTTGAAGAACTAAAGTTTTCAGTGAAGCCACCAATACAGTGAGAGCCCAGATTATCACCAGCAATGCAAAACAAAGTTCCTTTGACTCTAGTTTCATCTGATGCAACAATCCCACTGTCCTCCAATTCTTTCAAGTCTGCCAGTAATTCAGAGAACACATTAGCATGACCAAACTCTTTAAAATCTTTCTCCCTGCACAGTAAGACAAGAGACATGTGATCTGTGTCTGAGCGTACATGAAGTGGCAAGTTTGCCACTGATGCATATACAGCTAATACCTTGTGTTTTGTCCTTGCAGAGCCTAAAGGGTTAACAACTTCAAAGGCATCCTGGTAGAGTACTAGCTTGAGACATGATGGGTTTTGACCAAAAAAATCATTTGATTTAAACAGCTTACTATCACTTATGTCACACAGAACATCAGCAGGAGGCTCAGTAGAGGGCTCTTCTGATTTCTGCCACAGATCAGACTCTAGCAGACATCTCAAAGTCTCTCTTAAAGGCACATAATAGGCAAACCTATCTTTTCTGTTTTCATCTCTCCCTAAAAATATTTTCTTTGGTTCCACATAGTTGAAGGCTTTTTTAAAGGTCTGAGCTCTGGAGTGCACTGTCCTCAATGGCCCGGTATGACATGCAGAAAAAAGATCATAGCTTTTGACAGACTCGCAGACTTTGTTGATGTCCTCCTCTGATAATGATGTGTCATCTTTTAACAGTGATGCAAGTTTACCCAAACTGTATGTCTGTCCCAACTCATGTATGTTCTGCATTTCCTCCACAATGTTCTGTATGGTTGAAGCAGGCAGTAGAAACTGACCCTGCAATTTTAAGTAGAATAGTAAAACGTTTCTCAGAAAAAGATCACAGAATTCAGGGGGCATTTCCATGTTATCTTCATCTGTAATAGACTGTGCAGCAGGCTCGGAAATCAAGGGTACAAAGTCATCTGATGTGGTTGGAACAGATGATGATTGACATGCAGACTCTCTATATAAATTACCAATGCTGCTGTCTGAAAACTCTGTGTTTACGTGACATGTGAGCAGTAAAAGATGATTTAACTCTAAAGGTATTTGTGCATCCTCTTACTGGACAAGTGACCACGTGTCCTTCCACAATATGGCTCTTCAGATGAGCTATTAACTCTTTGGAGTTCTGACACTGACGTTGACACATTGCCATTGCACATGCAAACGAAGAAACCACCGCCACACCAGTGACATGGGTGGGGGCAGAGTGTCTTCGGTAAAAATGAGCCTTAAACGAGCCATACCTGGTGTATGTCTGCTTGCAGCCTGCTTCAATACACCGAAAGAAACAACGTGGCTCATTCCGATGCAGTTTACAATGAAGCACGTAGCCCCTTGATGACTGAACTACCTTACCACAGAAATTACAGGTTAACATAACTTCATGTACTTTGGTAATTCCTCCCTAGCGAATTAAGCACGCCAAACACAGAAACTAATCCAGAGCAATGTTTCCCTCGCGACAGTAATGCTAACTCAACTCACAAATGCTAACTAAATTCACAACCTCACTCATAAAAAAAACGAACTGCTAAAATTATCTATAAACGCTGGGTTGGTGGATTTTTATAACAGAGATAACTTGAAGTTGCATGTACTCACCTCACCTCGAACTAATTGTAAGCTGCCAGGATGCTGTGGTCCAAGCCGCAATAAATGGCGCTAATATAAAAGTTCAAAACTGTGTCCGTTAGCGAAGCCAACTTGAGTCTCTTGCATGAAAAAAAGAGCGGTTTTCAGCAGCGCGCCGCGCTATTGGTCATTTTCAGGTGACGTCATCCCGCAATGTAATGTCGCTCTTTGTTTCTTTAGGAGGAGTTTCGAATTTGATCAGAAGTCACGTCTGCAGACCGCTGCAGCCACGTCTTGCCTTCCTTCCCCTTTTTTTGGTAAAATGGTTCGCTCATACTGCACAATTCCACAAAACAGCATAAGAGTAAAAGATTAAAAGAAGAACTGACTGCGTTACAGCACCCGCTGCTTGTTGAGAGTAAAAGCGATATGCGCTTTCATGTCTTTTTTTAGAAAAAAAGACTTTTAAAAAAAACTCGCTAAATATAGCGACAAAGTCGCTAAGTTGGCAACACTGTGCACAATGTTGCTACCAGAATTTTTTTTCTCTGCAATTCGAACGTAAAAAGTCTGTACACAGTTTACCAGCAGTTTAGCTACCAATCAACAGCGATCAAACAAATTCGACATTTAAGGCGGACCCACTTAAGGTGGTCTGATAATATGGCGTGAAACACAACAACATAAAGTTGTTTTAAAATAATAATTAAAAAAGATTATTGAAATCAATTTTATTCACAACCATGAACTTTATTTTTAACATCTTCTTTTGCTGTTGATTTTTTTTATCAGAAGGTTAACAATGATATACTGCAGGCCTAACTTTTAATCAGTATATCAGTATCTGAATAAAAAAAAAAAAACTATCAATTTTATTGTCTTTCACTGCTGATATTTGCTTTTTTTTTTTTTAAGGTATTTACTGGTTGTATTATTACGGTGGACCCTATTTTTTAATATCTTGCTTCTGTAAAAATTAATGGTTTTGTTTGCTTAAAAATCCACAGCTTTATACTGTGAATTCCAATGTGCACAACCCCAAAACATGTAGTTTTACTCAAATAATACTGTAAAATCTAAGTTTTTCAGACATTTTCAACATTACAATATTTAATTGTAAAATGTATGCATATTTATTTGTTTTCACAGACAATATTTATAATTTCAACATTTTATTACAGTAAAAAACAAAGTTTTATCCAGTCTCACAATTAACGGTTATTCAATCTATTTAATACAGTAAAAGGAAGTTGTTGGTTTTACGCTCCATTACCGTTGGAATTTGACGGTGTTTTGCTGTATATTTTACTGACTTTTGTTACAGTGTGTAAGCCAGCAGCTGGTCAATTAACTTTCGCTTGATTTAATTTTTACTGAGCATTTTGCCCTCTGGTTATGTTGGAACCCCAGAGTCACCGTTATCATGAAAACACATAGAATAGAATAGAATTCAACTTTATTGTCATTGCACATGTCACAGGTACAGGGCAACGAAATGCAGTTTGCATCCATCCAGAAAGTGCTTTAGTCGTGATATAGATATATTACAATATATATTAGCAATAATAGAGATGTGTAAGTATATTACAGAAATGGGTCTATTATGTATGTTATAATGTACACAGTGTGAAGTATGTTATGAATATTCTATAACTATAAGTATGTACAGGCTGTAGTGAGTACAAGCTATGTACAGGCTATGAACAGGATATAAATATGAAATAAAAACTATACAGAAATCTGAGATATACAGTTATACAGAATGTGAACTATGTAAGTTATAAACAGTTGTGGGATTAAAAATTATCGTATGTACAGAATGATTATCTACACTCCATGAGTTAACGTGGGTCAGATGTCAGGAGGCAGAGTTCAGGACATGCAGGACAGTTAATGCTCTACTCGATCCGATCTACCCCGTCCTGCTGTCAGAAATCCTTTCCTACAGTGCCAGATGTGTACTAATCCAAGTCCCTCACAAATACTGTTTAAATAATGATGTGATTAGCAGTTGATTAAAAGTGGCCAGATGTGTCATCCAGTTATTAACTCCTTAGAGTTAATAACAGTAGAGAGAGAGTTAGAGCCCCTCAGCTCGGTAAGCACTAGCCAATCAGAAACAGAACGTTGGTAATGGTTGGTCCAGAATACGTGACCATAAGCTGATTTCCTAAATACTTCTTGAAATCTTGTGGTAGTCTTGTTTTTGTTTTGATGTACTTTGCACATATGTGGCCTCAGTTTCTGTTTAATAGGTTGTTGTTTATTTCCTAATAGCTGACACATATATTTAAATAAGCACAGAAGATAATCCCAGGATCCCATGTAATTGTGTAGCTGTTTTGCCCTAGCTAAGCTTTTTTTTTTTTTTTTATCCTTTTTTTTTTTTTTTAACATTCCTCTGGTGACACTGATTTACTACCGGACAGTCCCCATGGGCTTTGAAAGTTCAGTTGCTAATCAACTAACCTGATTTCCATCGTATACTTTGCTGCAGTCAGTGAAAATTCATCTATATGCTTTTGGACTAGTGATGCCTTTTTTCTGCTCTGTAGATCTTCTGTAATCAGAGCCTGTAGTCGGTGAAGAACCGGTTCATTCATGAACTGCTATCCCAGGAACTCTGTGTCTCTAGCTGCAGCCATTTTCAGTGGAGAAACGTCTAAGCGTCATATGCACGTATGTCCATGGAGTCTAAAACCACAGGAAACACTAGATTACTGCTTCAACACTTTTTCTATAACTGCAAAACAAGACATGCATAATTAGTCATATCTAGTGTACGTGAGTTGAGCCTGTGAATGCTGTGCTAACACTGGGTCGCTTTGTAAAGGAGCCTTATAGCTGTGTTTGGAGACTCCTCCACTATTACACATACAGTGCATCATTTACTTTTATAGGTCACACACCTCTCCTTGTGTATTATGCAAAACATTGAAATATACATATGCTTATGTTAACAGTTTTAAACATAAACATCCACACAGTGCAGGCAGTTTAAGAGCAGAGTTTATTAAAGCCATCTCATTTCATTATTCAGTCACTAGCTTCTTTTTAAGAAAATAAAGCCAACACACATGCATGTAGACTCAAAGCTAAACATCTAAAGCTAACTACAGAAGAGCAGCCATAAACTGATCAGCCAGGGTAGATGGGGAAACGCTGCTCTGTGTTGTTGTTTTTATTTATTTACATGTTTTCTATGTAAGCCTGCACTCTCTACAGCTTGATTTATAGTTTTGATATTTCTGAAGAGCATTCAAATAATACCCAGAGATATTGAATCCTTTCCTGACTGAAGGGTCAGTATCTTTCAGTCCTACTCTCTTTGTGTTTGGACATATTGGACCAGATTTAAACATACTGTATTATTCTTTTTATATATGCTGACAGACCTCCTCTTACTGGAAATCTGTCTGTACTCATTAAATGATATTACTTCTATGGTTAAATATTTGCTGTATTAGTAAATACTGATTGTTAACTGACAACGAGGAGCCGTGTAGGAGGTTCTTTAAACTATTCCTTCAGCACTATTTCAAACACTATTCATAATATATTTTAGGGCCGCATGATTTTGCAGAAAATGAGAATCACGATCTTTTCCAGTATAAATATTTATTGCACTTATTAACTGCACGTCAACTTAGTAACAGTTGAGACTGAACATAAAAACAATAAATGTCTCACATTTTGTGGTTGCGGCAAAACGTTGTACTGCTTGAAATTCCGTCTCCACCGTTGCTCGACACTGCGTGTATAGAGCAGGTAGTGCAACAATAGAAAAATAGTTGCAGGACGGCACTGTGTAGCGTTTGTCTAGGGTGTTGATCATTTTCCTAAATCCCTCGTTTTGCACAGTGTTGATGGAGCCATGTCTTTGGCCAGGTGATAAGTGATAGCCTCCGTAATTTCTTTGTGCCTGCGGGAGTTCGACGGGCTATGGGGAAGCGCTGTATAAGGTTCCCGTTATTGATGTTTGGGTGGTTGACCGGGACGGATTTTCTCCTGTCACTTTCTCGTCATCACTGACGTGTTCTCCGTTGTTTTTCCCCTTTTGAGCATTTCCGGCACAGCTTCTGTATCACGTGGTATAAGGCTCCGCCCTTGTCATTTGTTGAGCAGGAAGAGTGAGCGCTTGTTTTCATGCAGATTACGTCCCGGATCAAAATGCGGTACAATGTCATCTTTTTTTTTTTAAAAATCGTTGTCATTTGGAAATGAGATCGCACATAAGTATGAATTGAGATCGCGATTTTCTAACGATTAATTGTGCAGCCCTAATACATTTTATTGGCAAATTGTAATTCTTCTGCAGAAAAACGTTTTCCCATCAATGGCAGTAATCATGGCTAAGCTGGAGATCATATTAAATACTTTATATCCTGTTTAATCTCCCGTAATGCATCATTATGCACCTACAGAACAGCTGTTCCTGAGCTCAGAAAAGTAGGCCTACACCTTGATTTTAAATAACTGGGTAACGGGACAATGGAAGGGTTACATTTATTAATAACAAGAAGCACTTCAAGAGTGCAGCGCTCCGCCCAGGCCGCTCACTGTGGGCAGAATTTACTTTAGAGGGAATAGTATGGTAGTGTGTTGTTTTCTTTGTTCTTTTTAATTATAGTTTAAGAAGTTTGTAGTCCAGTAAAAATCAGATAAGCGTTAATATGACAGGAGTTTACTTTGATTACATGAGCATTATGTAGGAATAGGTAATAGATAATGATTTGTACATTACTGGAGATTATTATATATTATACTGTAATATATTTCTAACTATGGGGCTTATTATTATTATTATTATTATTAATACAAACAATGGCAGTAATAAGCGTAATTTTAATAAATATCTCTGCGTAGCATTATGATCACTTTGTCCTTAAAGGACATATCAGACATCTTAACTACGACTGGAGGGTGAGGTAGGGGGTCATGGGGGGGAGTGATACAAACTAAATCTGCTTAAATGAGCTAAAACTTCATCCACAGATTAGCTGGAGTCATCTGAGGACTGTGCAGGCCCGCTGAGCCCATCATGAGGTAGTGTTGCGAATTCTTTCCACAACAGCACTTGTTGACGTGTTCTTTGTTGGTTCACTGTGCCTTACAACAGGTGTGCACTGTTGTGTCTTTGTGCATTGTCTAGTAATGAGATCAGGGTTAGACGGCTGGTTGCTCCAGGAGGTGTCTGCTGCTCCAGATAAATCAGTCAAAGCAGACTGTAGACTGATGTTAACTGTGCTGCCTGCAAACATAGTGTGCTACATAGAAGTGAAAGCAGTTAAGTAATGACATTAAGCTTAGTTATAACTTTGGTTTATTGTCCCCAAAAGCTTAATCATTTTACCTTTTTTGCATTTCACTCTTTGCATTCACCATCTGCTGTTGGAAGGATATTAAAGCAGGTTTGTGGAAAAACTGGACTTTATGAATTGTAAAAAGTCTGCTTAAAGAACTTTTTAAAACAATAAGAGGTAATGGCAAACAGAAAATGTTATAAGCATAAGCTATGGGCTAAAATCTTTAAGTCTCTGTCCTTCATCACACTGTGTTTTGAATAAGCAGTTTCTGTAGTACAGATGAACAAAATTGGAAGCCAGATGTAAAAATGGCAAAACTGGTGATGACAGATAAACACGGGGCACTGCCGTCTTTGAAGGATTACTAAGTGAGCAGTCTTCTACTTAAGGAGGTGAAAGCAAATGGCATTATTTCCCTACAGAGGTGATCACATGAGCTGTAATATGGTTTATAATAAGTACCTTAGGTAGATGGTCCTTCTGTAGTGTTTCCATTATTGTGTGTGTGCATGTGCGCGCGTGCGTGCGTTTGTGTGTGCGTGAGATAAATCCTGGAGGAAATGCATGTTCTAATAACAAAGGTGCTGATTTTGTAAAGCTCCTGTCAGATATGCAGCTCCATGTGAATAAGCGCCTAATTCACCTCCATAAAAATCCCTTCCCACAATGTTACCAACTTGAACTTGGACCCATGCTTAGAAGGATGCAGCCAAATCTAATTATTGTTATGATGATAATAATTTTTGTATAGTATTTTGTTCAGGTGAGAAACATGGGCTGTCACAAGCAATTTTATTAACAATTAAACATGTGATTATTTATGGGTCCCATTTATGAACAGCCTTCATGTATCAGGAGACCCTTCAGCTTTAAGTCACTTACCCACTCTCTGTGTACAAACAGCTATTATGCTAGGGAGGAAGCTGCTGGTGAAAGAGTGGAAGGCCTCAGACTCCTACCTTCTCTCAGTGGTATACCTGTTTGGGACAAGTGGCAGCTTACGAAAAATTATATAGACTGCTGAATAGACTGGACGATTATAATGATAAGTGGGCTAACTACTTTTTACATACAGGTTAGTGACGTATCCGGCTAAAGTAGTTAAGGTAGGACTAAATAGGATAGCTGTAATTGGGTCTATGTGAAATATTGGCATCAGTGTGTATTTAGGTTGTGTTTTGTGTTGTTGGGTTTTTTGTTTTGTTTTTTTGATGGAAATATGCATTGATTATCAATTTGTTGTGTTGTTGTTGTTACTGGGAATGTCCATGATGATGATGATGATGTTGTTGTTGTTGTTGTTGTTGTTGTTTGTTGTATTAAAATCTAATAAAGTTTGAGACTAAGTGAACCGAACAAGATGATAAAATCAGAAACACAGGCTTAAAATATCATCTGGTATTGATGAACTTCATTGCATGTATGTGTTAGTGAGATTAAAACATTCTGTGCTTATGTAAAAAAAAAAAAGATTATTTATTTATTTTTTAATTGGTCATTTTTTTAATTCAGTTGCCTTTCAGGAACTGTTGTAATTATTCAGGAAGCTGTTAAATCTGCTCTTTAACAGTAGTTTCACTGTGTAAATGGTTTTCACTCAGGTGGGGGGGGGGGGGTCTCAGTGGGGTAGGATGTGGGGCTCATTTCTGTCATTGTTACCATACACAGTATAAAAGATGGACCGAGCTAGGGCAGGGCCATATCATACAGTTCACGGTAATACGGTATAATGTTAGGCAATGATATGAAAATGAAATATCGCAACAGAATATGGGTAAAATGTGCATACGCAGTGCCTTTGTTTTCATATGCACATGGTGGAAAAAGCATGAGGCAGAGTGAGAAGGGCGAAAGCGGATTGTTGAATGAAACAGATGAACCAGAATTGGTTTGTTAAAATGGTGCAACTTCAGTGATGTGGAACTGGATGGTTTTTGTCCGGCGCTCAAAAACCTGTCAAAAACTGTTTTAGTCCGACTTTGCTAAGCTACGAAGCCGCACCGCTTGATGGATTGTCGGAGCATTACGGCTACTGTAGTCAGGAGCCTCACGGAATGATCTGTACTGTGCTTTAACGTAATATTACCGCATTGTGTGTGTACAAGGACCCCAAAATGGCACCCGTTACAAGACATGCGTATGAAGTGGAGGAAGCAAGAAGAATGAGCTGAGTAAAGTTAGACTTATCTGACTGTCTTTTACTGCAGTTTCATGTTGCAAAGCACCTCTTAACTTTTGTGGATACATGGTTATACATGGTTATACATGGTTATACATGGTTATACATGGTTATACATGGTTATACATGGTTATACATGGTTATACATGGTTATACATGGTTATACATGGTTATGCTCAGGATATGTCAGCCCGTTTCCACTGGAAATGCCTTTTTGTTAAACTGTCAGCAAGGAATTTGCACTGCCTTAATGCACATAAAAAAACAGCTGCTTGTTTAAGTAAAAATAAATTGAGGGGGGTTTTTGCACTAATAAAGTTGTGGAGTTGTAAAGTATTTTGTCTCGCATCAATTATATCGTCAGTTATATTGTTATCAACTCTTTTCAAATATATATCGTGATAAATATGCCCTAGACCGAGCCACTGTTTTTTGACATTTATGAGCTACAACTTTAGTGTTTTAGCTTTACAACTGATATAAAGCACAGCTGAATCCCTAGAGTTGAACCCCACCGAACTGTACCCTCAGACAAGATGACTTTCCTGGATGGAGACATTTGGAGCACTGGCAGCAAGCACAACAATATAATGAAATGATGCCATTTAGTTGCCCTCTCCTCTTTTGTGTGTGTGTGTGTGTGTGTGTGTGTGTGTGTGTGTGTGTGTGTGTGTGTGTGTGTGTGTGTTCTTGTCTAGCTATCCTTGTGAGGACCGAAATCTGCATTCTACTATACTTGTGAGAACCAGCAGTCACTTGTGAGGACACACAACCCGGTCCTCACATTTTTGAAGGCATTTAAAGCCATTTTTGAGGCTCAAAACGTGGTTTTACTGTCAGGGTTATGGTTAGGTTTAGGGTAAGGGTTAGGGTTAGGCATTCATTTTTAATGGTTAGGGTAAGGGGCTAGGGAAACCATTATGTCAATGAGGGTCCTCACTAAGATAGCTGAACGGGCTTGTGTGTGTGTGTGTGTCAGTCATCTCTCTTTTAAACTATAATTAAACTATTTTTGTCTCCAAGCTGCATGAGATACACCTGAACTTCTCATGACTTCCATCAATGACAGAGGAATGAAGAGTAGGGTCAGTCCCTCATTTCACTGATTGTGTCCTTTTCTTCTTCTTTTTTTTTTTTTAATTTAAAGTCACCTACATTAATCTTGAGGCTTCCCAGACAAACAGAGCGATGCACAGAATCTCAATCACTGATGACCACTCTGTGACTTTCACTCACTGACTCTGGCATTTCAGCCAGATGAAGATTTTCTCAATGCCTTTCTTTTAATGCCGTCCTCCTCCTCTTTGAAGATGCTCCAAACCGTGATGATATTAAACGCAGACTGCGACGAGTGCTTTTACCAGCTGCTGTAAAGCTTTTCATGTTGGCCTCCTGTGCTGTCAGATAAAGATGTGAGTGGCTCTGAAAATGTGGGGAAAAAGTCATTCATTCACAGGATTCCCTTCCACAGTGTGCCTGGTTTTGAGAGGTATCTACTTAAAAAGAACGATTTAGAATGGAAGCGCTTTAATACATTGTTGATCATCTTCAACAGTACAGAGCTTCTATTTTAATCTTTAGTCTCCACACTCCAAATAGGTGAATGCAAATTCACTCAAATTCCTATGAAAAAATTCCAATAGAAACATTTGAGCATGAAATGTGACTCCACGTCTCCGGTGCAGTCCTAATGTGATCTTGGCCATAGCCTTCATCGCTCGCTGCCTTTTGCTAATCAAATGTATTAAAATGAGAGGATGTTCAAGCTGCTGGTCTGCTTGTTTTCCTTTGGGTTAGTCTTGATTATTTGCATTGCTTTGATATCGGCTTAGCAGATGTATGGGATTTTCCAGTTTCAATTGTTATGAAAGTTTATCTAGATAAACTTTCTTGCTTAAGCCATTTTTTTGCTTTCACGTTGGTGTGAGCACAGTGAGAAGTGGAAGTGTTTTAAGCCTAGTTTTTGGTTACTCCACATTATTAATGTTGATGGCAACACTAAAACTATATCTTTCCATGTGCTGATCAACTGTCATAACACTGCTTGAAAAAAATGTATTTAAATGTGTTTAGGTCTGATCTGGTAAGGTTGTGCAGACTTTACAGAAAGCTGACCAATCATACACAGAGCCAACAAGCAGATAAGTGGAAACGACGCTTTATTTTCTGTCTCAACAATTTCTGTCCTCCAGCTTGTCCTATACCCTATACATGTCTTATTTAAGCAGCTGTCTGCCTGTGCCCCCCTCCCCTATCTGTCCAAGTCTGCAATGATACAGGCTGAAAGACTGCAAAGACGATGAAAGGCACAAAGCTAAATTAGATGACAACGAGACCGAGAGAAGCAATACTGGGTTGCTGATACACGGAAATGGATGTAATGGAGATAGAATGGTGATGAGATGAAGAGAATGGATTGAATGAGACAAGGAACATATTGGGGATGGAGGCCAGATGATACTGAGCTGTACAGTTAAACACATGAGGCTGATCAATAAGGTGCGCTTGGGCTAAGGGACACATACGCAGTATACCTCAGATGGAAGGCCCCACTTCCACCACCTTCCCCCTCACCTCACTACATATACATTCACACAGCAACACCATCAGTGGTCTCTTGGGGGGTTGAGGCAGTTGACAAATCAGATCCTGACTTTGCCATTTAAACCACCAGCTAATGAACCTTTGACGAGCGGGACGCTGCTTTGTGTGCTGCTGCTGAACTGAAATGTTATGTCAACTGAGCTCAGTAGAATTTACTTCAGTGACTTTGGAGCGTATGAGCTCTGTCACAGTAGATTGCATGTGCTTCTCTTTGCAATATCAAACTTGGTTTTGACAGTTTACTGGGAGGAGATGAGATCATTGAGTGCTGAAGTGCAGTGTTAGGTTTAAGAAATGCACACGTGTCATTAAACAGTAAAACATGCTGAACTGCTAAAAAATATCAAACTACTCAAAATTCAGCAGCTCCCTTTGATTGCAGTGTTTTGTTTCATCCAGGTTTTTCTTAATCATCCAGGTGGCTGCAGAAAAAATAAAGGATATTATTTTAAAACTATACTCCACACTAAAATTCAGTTTTTCTCTTTGAACTATAAACTAAAGATGACTGTACTCACTGTGTTGTGATTAAAAATGTATCTGTGGTTCTCCCAAAAGTGCCGTTTCTTTCATAAGAAGTAAAAATAAAAAAATTCAGTATTTCATGGGTTAAAACTGGTCAACACTGGCACAGTAGTGATAAAATAGACTGTTCAGGACTTAACTACATGGGAAAATGTGACTCGCATTAGAAAAATACCTTTAACACCCATTAGTCTGAGGTTTTTACTCTCTCAGCCCCTGCCCTTGAGCTTGATTCTGTGAAATCACACTCGTATTCAAATGCACATTCCCTGGCAATTATTCTTATTTTTTTATTACCTGCCTAGTATTTCTCTTTGTTTGGTGTGATATTTGGGTGTTTTTGTTGCTGCTGTAGTCCCAGACTGCATTCTTTCCTTTCAGACCTTGATATGTTTTGGCAGTGGTTGCAGATAGCATAGCACTTTCCCGGGTGAATCTTCTACTTTCTTGCACTTGCATTGCTTTGGCTTCAGGCGTTACCTCAGCTGGAGCCAGAAACTTGAAATTATGTGGCTTGGGACCACTGTGGAGCTCCACCGCACATGGTGTCCACTTCAGGGCAAAAGATCTCTGCCTTAGCAGAGCCTTCTGTGGCAGTGGTTCCTTCCAGTTTTGTGTGGCTCTCCTTTTTTTGTCAGTGAGGTGCTCCTACATCACGCATCCACTCCTGCCTTTCTCCTGGTTAGTTACTTTCTGCAATGAGAAGGATCTGTCAATTATTTGTGTATGCAGAACAGAGTGACATATTGTCTCACTGGGACACTGATAGTGTAAGACTTGTAATATCAAACATTTGTTAATAAATGAATGTCCCAGCTGGGAGAATAGTGGGTCAATTAAACAAGGGTGTGTCCTTCCTCACACAGCGGGTGGGGGTGGTTACTGAGTCTCCGTAATGATTTTGTCTAATGAAAGTGGATATTCTTCTTCAGACTCGCAGGAGAACCGGGCACTCGATTAAACTCTGTAACCACATGGCTTGAAGGCCATCACTTTCAGGGCTTTTCCTCTGGTTCTAGAGGGGCCCTAATTGTAGTTGCAGAGCTCAGATAACGGGCTTGACCACAGAGGACTCGCTGCTGCAAAGCAGAAATAATTAAGACATTTGGGAATTGGAGCAGCAATGTAGTTTGACTGTGTGTGCTTACATGCTGATTAGATGTTTTTGTGTGTGCTTCAGAGTGTGTAATTACTGGCCTCTAGTTAAGTGCCAGCCTGTGCATCTGTTACCTGAATCCTTCAAAGCCTACATATCCAAAGAAGTGGAGACCTGCAGTCTGTCAAAACAAATACAGTGGAACCCCAGCTTACGAAGACCCCATTTAACGAAAAATTCAAGTTACGAAGGCACTTAACGGCAATATTTCTGCCCGGGGTACGGCAAAATGTCCGCGTAACGAAATCCGCTGGCTCTGATTGTCAACGGCAGAGCTGCAAGAGTTGGAGGTGATGCAGCACTCATCAGTACAGCAACAATTCAGCGAGGAGGAGGAGGAGGCCGTCATACCATCGGCCAATATCAAGGACATTCTCCGCGATTATCATTGCACAGTGTACGTATTACGTATGTAAATGTAAGTTTTAGTTTTAATGTTTAGAATGTTATGTGCATGCATGCATACGTATGCTTTCTTCAGCCTCCAACACCTCCGCCACCAAGAACTTCGTCTTCAGCCAGCATCGCCTCACTCAAAAGGCGGTGTAAAAAGGTGCTTTGACTTACGAAAATTTTGACATACGAAAACCCCTCTGGAACAAATTCATTTTGTAAGTTGGGGTTCCACTGTACTCTTTATATTCTAATCTTCTCTTTTAGGAGCTGTGCGAGCACATCCACATATCCATGAGGTGTAGGAGAAGACATGAATTTCTGAACTCACCATATCTGAGCTGAGCTGTCTCTACTGTAGCTCTGAGGAAATGGCTTTCATGTAAACAAACTAATGGAAATGAAAATAGAAGTTTAAATCTTTATATTTACCATGTAATTTATAATTACATGTGTAGTGCCATACTAATGTCACCGTCTGTGCCTCGTCGGTCTTGGTGATGCATCGAGCTGCTGCTATGAGTCTGGCTCTATCTGGACCAGCCAGAGTAATGACTAGTATTTAGACTGCTGTCAGGCCACTGTGCTGATAACTATGTGGGAGAGTCTGTGGCAGTAGACTGTCAATTTGACTCGCATATCCACAATGGTACCCCTAGCACATGCACACGAAGCTAAGATGAAGCATAGGGGAGATTTAAACAGACAATCCAAATATTTTCTGCCCCGTGAGGGTTTCAGACAAAGAAGAAATAAACACTGTTTTTCTCTGTGGTGTGCGACTGAACCACATGAACACAATGAAGTGCTGCTATGCACCTATACATTTCCTTTCTTCGGTCTTGCAGCTTTGAAATTCCTAACTCACTGTTCACTCTGTACCCAGTTGGTTCTAGGTCAGCCAAAAGACCAAACCTCTGTAGTGTGCTCTCCATCTGCTCAGGTGTCTTTTTAGTTACACTTGTACAATGCACCTTCCTTGTTGATTGCCTAAACCACAACGGTCTCCTTTTAATACAGATGAGGAGTAGCTCTACTCTCAGCTCCTTGTCCTATCTCTAAAGGTGAGTGCAGACAGGATTCTGCAGCACATGGCCACAGCTGAATACAGGAATGTAGAACGCCTTCACTTGCAGTCCTTTCCTCACCACAGACTGGTTAGATAAACCCACATCGTCTCACAAGTCTCCTAGTAGAGGTAAAGCGTATTCCTCAGCCAGGGTGAAAACTGTGTTGTTACACGGAGCCTGAGAACTGGGGTCCCCCTCAAGTTAGAAATCTTTAAAAGGGGATTTACCACTCTAGGTTGCCAATCCAGGAGCACTTTCCCTGATGTGATGTTGCATATGGATGTCAACCAGGACAGGCCCACAACATCCAGCACCTTAACCTCAGGGCAATCATGAACCCGTACCAGTGCTACACCAACAGCCCTGAGCCCCCAAACTCTGGGTCTGGGGCTCAGGTATGAACAGGATGAACTTACTAGACTAGACAGGCTATAGGCGAGATCAGATATGCATGATGCAGATGAGATGCAGATATCCATGAAGCCAGATAACACACACCAATTAGTTAAACTGCAGGAATGTCTTAAAGACTTAAAGACCTGGATGGCCGCTAACTTTCTGCTTCTTAATTCAGATAAAACTGAGGTTATTGTACTCGGCCCTGAAAATCTTAGAAATATGGTATCTAAGCAGATTCTTACTCTGGATGGCATTACCTTGGCCTCCAGTAACACTGTGAGGAACCTTGGAGTCATTTTTGACCAGGACATGTCCTTCAATGCACATATTAAACAAATATGTAAGACTGCTTTCTTCCATTTGCGCAACATCTCTAAAATTAGAAATATCCTGTCTCAGAGTGATGCTGAAAAACTAGTTCATGCATTTATTACTTCCAGGCTGGACTACTGTAATTCACTATTATCAGGATGTCCTAAAAACTCGCTGAAAAGCCTTCAGCTGATCCAAAATGCTGCAGCAAGAGTCCTGACAGGGACTAGAAAGAGAGAGCAGATTTCTCCTGTTTTGGCTTCCCTTCATTGGCTTCCTGTTAAATCCAGAATTGAATTCAAAATCCTGCTCCTCACATACAAGGTCTTAAATAATCAGGCCCCATCTTATCTTAATGACCTTGTAGTACCATATCACCCTATTAGAGCACTTCGCTCTCGCTCTGCAGGCCTACTTGTTGTTCCTAGAGTATTTAAAAGTGTAATGGGAGGCAGAGCCTTCAGTTTTCAGGCCCCTCTTCTGTGGAACCAGCTTCCAGTTTGGATTCGGGAGACAGACACTATCTCTACTTTCAAGATTAGGCTTCAAACTTTCCTTTTTGCTAAAGCATATAGTTAGGGCTGGACCAGGTGACCCTGAATCCTCCCTTAGTTATGCTGCAATAGACGTAGGCTGCTGGGGATTCCCATGATGCATTGGGTTTTTCCTTTCCAGTCACGTTTCTCACTCACTATGTGCTAATAGACCTCTCTGCATCGAATCATATCTGTTATTAATCTCTGTCTCTCTTCCACAGCATGGTGGAAGAGAGACAGAGTGTGGGTACCGCCCCTCCCTGAGCCTGGTTCTGCTGGAGGTTTCTTCCTGTTAAAAGGGAGTTTTTCCTTCCCACTGTCGTCAAAGTGCTTGCTCATAGGGGATCATATGATTGTTGGGTTTTTCTCTGTATGTATTATTGTAGGGTCTACCTTACAATATAAAGCACCTTGAGGCGACTGTGATTTAACACTGTATAAATAAAATTGATTTACAACAAAGAAAAACTACAGCTGATAATTCTCTCTAGGTTACACCTTAAGTGACCTGACATGGCTACTAGGGGTAAAGACATTTCAGGTCTTTACGTGACCTCTCACGTAAAGACCTTATTCGATATGAAGGTAAACAACATGCACTGTTTTACACTTTTACACAGGGGTGCCCAGTCCCAGTCCTTGAGAGCTACCGTCCTGCAGCTTTTAGATGCATCCTTGTTCCGACACACCTGAATCAAATAAATGGCTCGTTATCAGGCCTTTGCCAAATGTGATGGCTTCCTGAAGAGGTAATCAAACAATTTGATTCAGCTGTGTTGGAATAGGGATGCATCTAAAAGCTGCAGGACAGCAGCTCTCGAGGGACTGGGATTGGGCTTTAACAGTAACTAAAGTAACTTGTCAGGGGCCAGTAAAATATCGGTGTATAATAAAACAGAAAAATATCTTTTGCCTGTTATGTTAAATCCACGCTTTTCCACCATGTAACCACATCTGTAATTCTCAACCACTGTAATTCTCAACCACTGTTCGCTCTTCCTGTCATATTGAGTGCAACTACCAAGTACTCCAGCAAAGCCTGGTTGAGTCATTTGTTTATATTTGGGTCGCACATCACCAGCTGCCAGTATCTTCTCCTTCATAGCCTGGTTGTGCTTGATGGTGTGTTTGTTGCCTGAAGTGGTGTTTTGAGGGAATTTTCCTGCACATTTTACAAAGTACTGTCCTTTTGTTGGAGCTTGTTGAAGTAGCTCAGTTTATATTAGATACTAAATTGTCATTGGAGGCTGACACACAGCTCTTGTTCACAAACATGTCTGGGCTTATCATTCTTGTTAGGGCGATTTTGTGTGTGTGTTCTAGTTTCAGTTAGTGTTTTTATATGTAAGACACGGTGCTAAACCTGACAGTGCAATTTCGTGCTTAAATTTGTGGTGCACTATGCAGCGTATTGCTCATTAAATAACTGCTGTACTGTTAGTGGGCCAGTTTTGTTTTTTGGCTAACTGCAGGCAGCGGGAGGCTCATGGGGACTAGGAGGGTGTCTATTGTGTTTTTAATGTAGCTGTCCTCCCCCTTTTATTACAAAAGAAGGGGTGAGAGATGGTCACACAGTGTGAACAAGCCCCACACTACCCCCCCCCGTACTTTCCCAGCCTCCCTTTTCCTGCCACAGGGAGAGGAGGACAAGGACAGAAAATGGGACCACTGATCCATTTTGATTGCGCCACAACGGTTTGAGTGAGTCATAAATCAAACCCCTGACCTGTCCCAGCTCCTATCGTCCTCCCACATATATGCAACAACAACATCTTCTTGTGTTTTCACTCTGGCTTGGTTTGGACTGGTTGTACTGGGAATTGACTGGGACTGTCATTACATAAAGATGGATGGGGGTGAGGTGCGGTGTGACCCCCTCCCCCCCTTCAAATTAGTTGTTTCAGATGAAAATGTTGTGGGTTTTAGCTTGACTGTGAGTTAGACATTATGATGCGCACACACACACCAGCAGCTGTGTAACTGATGCTGTATAATCTCATTGATCCTTGTAGTAGCAGTGCGTAGGCCTCAGAGCTGTTTGCATTTATGTTAAGGGGTCAACTTGGTCCTTAAAGATGAGCCGACTGCCTGTCACCTTAGTGTTTTATTTTATTTTTGCTGACTTGTCCTGACTTAAGATTTTGAGACAGAACAAGTTGCATTTGGCAAGATGAGCATAAGACTTTGACTTGCTGATAATTTAGTTTTCTACATGTTACCTACCAAGCACAGCAGCTGAGGAAGTGATTTGCCTGTCATCATTCTAAAACAGCAAGTGTAACTACAACGAGGAACGAAAATATGCTAATAATATGCATTTAACTTCCTCTACTGTCTAATTTTCTATTTTTACTTCTAAGTATTAGGTACAGGATCTTGGCATGTCTGATTAAAGCAGTAGGAAGTGTTAACACAACACATGCTCATATCTAGCTCTTGAACAAAAAATTGTTCCATTTTGACGTAAAATGCATCATTTTCCAATCTTAATGTGTTTACACTGATCCCATAAACACAGGAAAAGACTTCTAGATATGTGGGATCCAGTGGTTACCTGTAGAGGTAACCCTAACGATACTGTAGACAATGACAAGCTGTGTCCAGAGCTACTAAAGGGGTTGAAACTTGTTTTTAAATACACTTAGGGTTTAGCTCTATAGACCACTGCCATTTTAAATCTTATTTAATTGTTTTAGTGTTGTACTAGAGCTGGGCGATAGAACAATAACGATATTTATTGCGAAATAACTTTTTCTCGATAGAAAAATTTAACTATTGCGATAGGCCTCGTCTCTCTTGTCCTCTTAAAAAAAAAAAAGAACAGCCAATCCAAATTAAGTAGCGCAGAGCCGAACCAATCACAGCCGCAGCGTCACGTCACGTGACTTGTTACGTACAGCACAAGTGCCAAGGCGCACATGTGTATTTGTTTTTGCAGCCGTGCAGCCCGGGTAATGAAGGAAAGGAGTTTGCCGACTAGAGAAAAATCAACCGTGAGCGTGAGCGAAGGTTACCGAAGAAAAAACAGATGATGGTTCCGATGCCGGAGAGCTTGTCGAGCTGAAGGGCCACAGAAGTTCGTAGTGTGAAGGTATTTCAGCTATTTCAAGTCTGACAAAAAACAGAGTAGCGCGCACTGTAAATTGTGCCGAAAGCAAGTCTGGAAATACAATAAAGCGGTGCATGCTCAGTCTCTGACTGAAAGCGCTGATTCGTCATTCGGCTTTTGTCAGACTAAAGTCACTGTTAAAATTTCCTTTTACAGGGAGTGCAGAATTATTAGGCAAGTTGTATTTTTGAGGAATAATTTTATTATTGAACAACAACCATGTTCTCAATGAACCCAAAAAACTCATTAATATCAAAGCTGAATGTTTTTGGAAGTAGTTTTTAGTTTGAGCTATTTTAGGGGGATATCTGTGTGTGCAGGTGACTATTACTGTGCATAATTATTAGGCAACTTAACAAAAAACAAATATATACCCATTTCAATGATTTATTTTTCCCAGTGAAACCAATATAACATCTCCACATTCACAAATCTACATTTGTGACATTCAAAAACAAAACAAAAACAAATCAGCGACCAATATAGCCACCTTTCTTTGCAAGGACACTCAAAAGCCTGCCATCCATGGATTCTGTCAGTGTTTTGTTCACCATCAACATTGCGTGCAGCAGCAACCACAGCCTCCCAGACACTGTTCAGAGAGGTGTACTGTTTTCCCTCCTTGTAAATCTCACATTTGATGATGGACCACAGGTTCTCAATGGGGTTCAGATCAGGTGAACAAGGAGGCCATGTCATTAGTTTTTCTTCTTTTATACCCTTTCTTGCCAGCCACGCTGTGGAGTACTTGGACGCGTGTGATGGAGCATTGTCCTGCATGAAAATCATGTTTTTCTTGAAGGATGCAGACTTCTTCCTGTACCACTGCTTGAAGAA
This sequence comes from Oreochromis grahami, assembly GCA_029532605.1. Taxonomy (NCBI): domain Eukaryota; kingdom Metazoa; phylum Chordata; class Actinopteri; order Cichliformes; family Cichlidae; genus Oreochromis; species Oreochromis grahami. Next base: position 23,216 of record JAQSNX010006571.1, read on the forward strand.
GGTGTCTTCCAGAAACTGGCAGTAGGACTGGGAGTTGAGCTTGACTCCATCCTCAACCCGAAAAGGCCCCACAAGCTCATCTTTGATGATACCAGCCCAAACCAGTACTCCACCTCCACCTTGCTGGCGTCTGAGTGGGACTGGAGCTCTCTGCCCTTTACCAATCCAGCCACGGGCCCATCCATCTGGCCCATCAAGACTCACTCTCATTTCAT
>JAQSNX010006572.1:0-23495 GCA_029532605.1 Oreochromis grahami
AGTAGATTTGTTCATTAGTAAGAATGGAACAGAATTACATACCGACAATGCCCTTAAAGACCATCTTAAGGGAGACAGTTGTCACTACAGCAGAGAACAGGAGAACAGGAGAAGTCTGTCCCCCAAACAACAGCACTTTCTGATGACATCATAGAACAGAGACAGACTTGTGCACGTTACACCAGGTCATGCCAGAAGGAGGCACTAAAGAGCAACTTTCTCAGGGAAAATCTATTTAAACAGAACACGGTTACATGGTGACAGAACAGTCTGTGTTTAGGAGTTTTGTCTTTCAGGTGAACCACAATGTTAGTCTTTTTTTTTTTAGCCAGAAGAGACCAGGTTAATACTAGAGGGAAGAGTACTACCTTTTCAGCTAACTCCAGCAAGATTGTTTAGTAAGCTGCATCCATATATGGGTACAATACACATCAAATGTGTATAGATTTTTACCTAGTTTTTGAAGGGAAAATTTCTTAAGGGTACAAACACCACTGGATCTCTCAACACAGTGATTTCCATTAAAAATACAGATAAATGGGTTTGTGGAAGGTACTAAGTTGGCCCGCCAAAAATGATTTCTGTACCTGAGATGGCCACAATTCCACCTAATTGTGTTTTACGTATGCCAAAGGTGGAGAAGAGAACGTGTATGAAAATTTCAATTTGTGTCTTCACCTTCAGACTTGAGATAGAATGATCATACCTGTGTTTTACCAACTGATAAAGGGTCCCCTTCACCAAAGTGAAAACTCAAAGGAAAGAAACATCTGGCATCTGTGTATAAAAAAAATGCATTTTCCCTAATAAACAGTTTAATTATATTCTCACATTGCGTGAGTATTTATTTGCTGAGTGTGAGAGTCCAACAATGTGAGATCCACGTCAAAGAACATTTGACTAACACTGGTTCACAGCACCAAAAACAACAGCACTTAGCACTTACAGAAAAGTTCATCCTCAGCAGCTTACCTCAGTATTACTGTTTTCAGACAGACGTGAGCTTCACCGATTCATAACTTACGTAATTAGACGTGGACACCTATTGACAGCTGAGGTAAACAGAAGACTGGTAGCCAACACTCAGAAGGACAGCCATAGTTGTTTGGTTTATTGTTGATCCTACAGCAGCCACAGTAGGTAGTGCTAGGCAATTGAATTGGGAGGCAAAACAAAAGATTGAGTTAACTTGAATCTACTGACATCTAAATGTGAGATTTTACACACTAATATTAAGCTATAAAAACATTCACTTCTCTACACTTGATATAAATGGCAAAATTATGTATAGAGACCAAAAATGTTATATACATGTTATATATTGTACTCGGCTTTAAACATTGTTTTACTGTGAAGTTGGGCAACACAGGTAATCTCTTCCAGTCATTATTAGATGTACACAAAATATCCAACTGCTGCAAAAAAAGATGATTGCATCACTATGTGCCTACAATAGATAACAAAGACATTGGTCATTGTTGCAGATGGAAGCAGTTCATCTTCTAATACTATAGGTTGTGTAGGGGTCTGTTTCAAACTACATCTTTATTCTTTCCTAAATCCAACCAAACATCTGCAAATGTGTTCCCTCTCAGAACAGGAGATCAGGAGGAGACTGAAAGCGGTGAAACCCAGGAGACCTGCAGGCCCCGATCCCATCCCAGGGGCTGTGGTCAAAGCCTGGTTGAACCAACTGGCAGGAATCCTCACCACACTGTTCAACCTCTCCCTGATTCATGCCATCTTTCCCACTTGTCTAAAGACCTGCACCGTCATTCCCATTCCCATTCCCAAAAAGATTGGAACAGACAGCCTCAATGACTGCAGACCTTTAGCCCTCAGGTCTGTACTCATGAAGTGTTATGAGCAGATAGTGTCTCAGCACATCAGAGAATCCCTACTTGCGTTCTCTTGACCCCTACCAGTTTGGTGATAGAGCAAATCAGTTCACAGAGCGCTGAGCCATCTGGAGAACAGGAAGGGTTATGTGAAGATGCTTTTCGTGGACTTCAGCTCAGCATTCAATACCATAATCCCACGTGCATGTAAATGGAGAGTCCTCTTCAGACACTAAGGTCAATTATGGTGTTCAGGGTTCAGTGCTAGGACCAATTCTATTTACATTATACATGCTTCCCTTAGGCAGCATCATTAGAAGACATAGCATAAATTTTCACTGCTATGCAGACGACACGCAGCTCTATCTGTCCATGAAGCCAGATAACACACACCAATTAGTTAAACTGCAGGAATGTCTTAAAGACATAAAGACCTGGATGGCCGCTAACTTTCTGCTTCTTATTTCAGATCAAACTGAGGTTATTGTACTCGGCCCTGAAAATCTTAGAAATATGGTATCTAAGCAGATTCTTACTCTGGATGGCATTACCTTGGCCTCCAGTAATGCTGTGAGAAACCTTGGAGTCATTTTTGACCAGGACATGTCCTTCAATGCACATATTAAACAAATATGTAAGACTGCTTTCTTCCATTTGTGCAACATCTCTAAAATTAGAAATATCCTGTCTCAGAGTGATGCTGAAAAACTAGTTCATGCATTTATTACTTCCAGGCTGGACTACTGTAATTCACTATTATCAGGATGTCCTAAAAACTCGCTGAAAAGCCTTCAACAAGACACCTACAATGTGGTTTGAACAACACTGGACATATATTTCTTCATTTCCATTTAATACTGTAAAATGCTGCTTAATTTTTCATTCTAATTTGTGTTGTACAGTTATTCTATTTTCAACAAACTCATATATATATATTTTATTTTATTCCTTCCTAGTTAAATTTACCCTTTTTAATTTTTCATATTTATTTCCTATCTTATTCATAGCCCTTTCTTTTTTCTTTAGGTCACGAGCAGTTGTATAAGCATTTCACTGCATATCGTACTGTGTATGACTGTGTATGTGACAAATAAAATTTGAATTTGAATTTGAGCTAATCCAAAATGCTGCAGCAAGAGTCCTGACAGAGACTAGAAAGAGAGAGCAGATTTCTCCTGTTTTGGCTTCCCTTCATTGGCTTCCTGTTAAATCCAGAATTCAAATCCTGCTCCTCACATACAAGGTCTTAAATAATCAGGCCCCATCTTATCTTAATGACCTTGTAGTACCATATCACCCTATTAGAGCACTTCGCTCTCGCTCTGCAGGCCTACTTGTTGTTCCTAGAGTATTTAAAAGTAGAATGGGAGGCAGAGCCTTCAGTTTTCAGGCCCCTCTTCTATGGAACCAGCTTCCAGTTTGGATTCAGGAGACAGACACTATCTCTACTTTCAAGATTAGGCTTCAAACTTTCCTTTTTGCTAAAGCATATAGTTAGGGCTGTACCAGGTGACCCTGAATCCTCCCTTAGTTATGCTGCAATAGACGTAGGCTGCCGGGGATTCCCATGATGCATTGAGTTTTTCCCTTCCAGTCACCTTTCTCACTCACTATGTGCTAATAGACCTCTCTGCATCGAATCATATCTGTTATTAATCTCTGTCTCTCTTCCACAGCATGTCTTTATCCTGTCTTCCTTCTTTCACCCCAACCAATCACAGCAGATGGCCCCGCCCCTCCCTGAGCCTGGTTCTGCCGGAGGTTTCTTCCTGTTAAAAGGGAGTTTTTCCTTCCCACTGTCGCCAAAGTGTTTGCTCATAGGGGGTCATATGATTGTTGGGTTTTTCTCTGTATTTATTATTGTGCTATCTACTGTACAATATAAAGCGCCTTGAGGCGACTTTTGTTGTGATTTGGCGCTATATAAATAAAATTGAATTGAATTGAATTGAATTGAATATCCTTAAATCCACTAAAATTGGACCATCGTCAGATGGACCATCTTCAGATGATCCAATTTGGATCAAATCACAACTCCAACGCCCTGGTAAAGAAGAACCAGCAGCAGCTGCACTTCCTCCCTGTCGTAAAGAAGAATAACCTGCACCAGAAGCTGCTGCTGGTCTTCTACCGCTCCTCATTGGAGAGTGTGCAATCCTGGAGTTTGGTACTCATGGACCACAACTGGACTGGAACTGCCTTCTGCCAGGAGTGGCAGAAGGCAGTTCCAGTCGGACTTCAAGCAAACATTTTCCTCACACACCCCACTCCTGCCCACCCACCCGTCTGAACCATGGTTTGAGTATCGTGTCTTGATGCATGCTCAATCATCCAGGTAAGTACCCCAAAAGGTTGATACTGTTCATCTGGACGTTTTCTGTGGGAGAAATGTTTCGTCACTCATCCAAGTGACTTCTTCAGTCTCAGCTGACTGCAGCTTTCCAACCTTATAAACAGTACATTTGCACAATGACTGAAACTTAGCAGCACTGAATGAACAATGGGATGTGAGCTCAGTTCCTTGATCATTTATATGCAAATTCTCATGATCAACAATTACTGATCAAAGACCATTGATCAATGTTCTTTGATCAATGGTCATGAGTACCAGTAGTACCATTAACAGTGAGCTGGGGGAATTGCTACAATCACAGCATTGCAAGATGTACCCTTAGACCCCCTCCTTGATTCAGAGATGGTCTTTTCCTTTTTTCACATAAATGCTAGTGACAGGTGACAAGGTGGCCCTGGGAACAGTGAGGGCCAAACTGTCTCAAGCCATCAGAACAGCAAAGCACGCCCACAGCGAATCCACAGCCACTTTCAGGACAGCGGTGACACGCAGCACATGTGGCAGGGCATCCAGCCCATCATCAACTATGGGATGCCTGCCTGTGCCTCCCTACCAGATGCGATGAACAACTCCTCTGCACAGGATGTTATTGGTGACGGTGATGAAGACCCCCCCTCACCACCACACACACACATACACTCCCTCACAGCAATCAGGCTCTATGCCTGGCTGATGTGAGAAAAACTCTTCGCAGAGTTAACCCATGGAAAGCTGCTGGTCCAGATGACATCCCTGGGAGAGTGCTGAGAGAATGTGCAGACCAGCTGACAGATGTCCTCACTGACATCTTCAACCTCTCCTTGAGCATTGCTGTCATCCCAACATCCCCAGTGTCCTGCCTCAATGACTACCAGCATTGAGGCACCCACGCCCATCATGATGAAATGCTTCGAGAGGCTTGTCATGAGGAACAATAAGACCCTGTTGCCACCCACACTGGACTCACCTCAGTTCGCCTATCGCCCCAACCGGTCAACAGATGACACCATCACAATCACCCTACATCTGGCTTTCACCCACCTGGACAATAAGGACACGTATATACGGATGCTGTTCATAGATTTCCACTTAGCATTCAACACAATCATTCCTCAGCACTGGAAAACTGAGCCTGCTGGGCCTGAACACCTTTCTCTGCATCTGGATCCTAGACTTTCTGATGGATAGGCCTCAGTCAGTCCAGATCGGCAACAGCATCTCCAACACCACCACACTGAGGACTGGAGCCCCTCAGGGCTGTGTGCTCAGCCCAATGCTGTTCACTCTGCTGACTCACTACTGTGCAGCAATGTACAGTTTGAACCAAATGATCAAGTTCACTGATGGCACGACTGCCATGGGTCTCCTCAGCAAGCAATGAAAGGAGGTGCAACAGCTAACAGACCCATTAGCTCTTGCACCTAACAGCAACCTGTCTCTGACAAAACAAAAGAAATGATTGCCGACTTCAGGAGCACATGGAGAGATCACTGTTGTTACGTCCCCACATGAAAGCTAGGTGAAAAGGGTGGGGGACAGTAACAACTGGATCCAGATTGGAATGAACAGGATGCCAAGCAGAGGTGTTTAACACAAAATAAATCTTTATTATAATCAATTAACCCAATAATCATATGAACAGTAACAACAGAAAAAGACAGCTACGCTGCTCTTAGCAATAAAACAAGGAAGGCCAAACCAAGAAATTGAGGCCACTTCACTTAAGAAAAACCACTGCTCAGTTGAGAGTTACTCACAAAGAGCCACGCACGGTGGGGCTGGTCACACACACAGCAGGCCTTTTCCACACCTAGGCCAGAATCACACACTGACCTGCACAGAGGAAATCCACCAGAAGCCTCTTTGTCTCCAGGGGCCACCGTATATACAGGGAGTGCAAAATTATTAGGCAAATGAGTATTTTGTCCACATCATCCTCTTCATGCATGTTGTCTTACTCCAAGCTGTATAGGCTCGAAAGCCTACTACCAATTAAGCATATTAGGTGATGTGCATCTCTGTAATGAGAAGGGGTGTGGTCTAATGACATCAACACCCTATATCAGGTGTGCATAATTATTAGGCAACTTCCTTTCCTTTGGCAAAATGGGTCAAAAGAAGGACTTGACAGGCTCAGAAAAGTCAAAAATAGTGAGATATCTTGCAGAGGGATGCAGCAGTCTTAAAATTGCAAAGCTTCTGAAGCGTGATCATCGAACAATCAAGTGTTTCATTCAAAATAGTCAACAGGGTCGCAAGAAGCGTGTGGAAAAACCAAGGTGCAAAATAACTGCCCATGAACTGAGAAAAGTCAAGCGTGCAGCTGCCAAGATGCCACTTGCCACCAGTTTGGCCATATTTCAGAGCTGCAACATCACTGGAGTGCCCAAAAGCACAAGGTGTGCAATACTCAGAGACATGGCCGAGGTAAGAAAGGCTGAAAGACGACCACCACTGAACAAGACACACAAGCTGAAACGTCAAGACTGGGCCAAGAAATATCTCAAGACTGATTTTTCTAAGGTTTTATGGACTGATGAAATGAGAGTGAGTCTTGATGGGCCAGATGGATGGGCCCGTGGCTGGATTGGTAAAGGGCAGAGAGCTCCAGTCCCACTCAGACGCCAGCAAGGTGGAGGTGGAGTACTGGTTTGGGCTGGTATCATCAAAGATGAGCTTGTGGGGCTTTTTCGGGTTGAGGATGGAGTCAAGCTCAACTCCCAGTCCTACTGCCAGTTTCTGGAAGACACCTTCTTCAAGCAGTGGTACAGGAAGAAGTCTGCATCCTTCAAGAAAAACATGATTTTCATGCAGGACAATGCTCCATCACACGCGTCCAAGTACTCCACAGCGTGGCTGGCAAGAAAGGGTATAAAAGAAGAAAAACTAATGACATGGCCTCCTTGTTCACCTGATCTGAACCCCATTGAGAACCTGTGGTCCATCATCAAATGTGAGATTTACAAGGAGGGAAAACAGTACACCTCTCTGAACAGTGTCTGGGAGGCTGTGGTTGCTGCTGCACGCAATGTTGATGGTGAACAAAACACTGACAGAATCCATGGATGGCAGGCTTTTGAGTGTCCTTGCAAAGAAAGGTGGCTATATTGGTCGCTGATTTGTTTTTGTTTTGTTTTTGAATGTCAGAAATGTATATTTGTGAATGTGGAGATGTTATATTGGTTTCACTGGGAAAAATAAATAATTGAAATGGGTATATATTTGTTTTTTGTTAAGTTGCCTAATAATTATGCACAGTAATAGTCACCTGCACACACAGATATCCCCCTAAAATAGCTCAAACTAAAAACTACTTCCAAAAACATTCAGCTTTGATATTAATGAGTTTTTTGGGTTCATTGAGAACATGGTTGTTGTTCAATAATAAAATTATTCCTCAAAAATACAACTTGCCTAATAATTCTGCACTCCCTGTATTTATGTATAAACATATATAAATAAAACCACGTTTTTTACATTAGTAATTCCTTTTGTGCATTATCTTATATTGTTGTTGATAATAAATTAATTAAAGCAACAAAACAACCTGAAGAGCCAGTTGGAAGTCGAAAGAGCCGGCTCTTTTTAGTGAGCGAACCGAAAGAGCCGGTTCTCTAAAACGAGCCGTAAATCCCATCACTAATCCGTCTATGTAACGTTCCTCTGGCTGCTGTGCTAGGATTCCCTGCCTTGTAGTGTATTGTGTTTTTAGCCAAGTTTCTAGGTTTCATTCCACCCCCACACTAACGTTCCCCCACCAAGCTCTATATTGTATATCACGCCATGCTCCGTTCCTAGGTTTAGTCTCTCCTTGTTTTCCTTGTGTTATTGTAAATAAAAACTACTGTAGTTCAGCTATTCTGCCTCCGCACTTCATCCTGCATTTGGGTCCAGTTCTTGTACAGGCCTCTGGCATAACCCTTTCAGAATGTAGCCTCATGGGTAGTGTAGTCCCATATGCAGGGAGAATGTGTAGGACTGCCTCTTCCACTGTGTGTGTGTGAGCGCGAGGGAGGGAGAAAGTACGAGTAACTACCAACGAGAAACGGAAAATGAAAGCATGTAAATATAATAATAACCACTGCATGAACTCTTCTGTGATAAACAACTAACAGCTTCCTCTTTCTGTTTTGGAACATACAGACTTAGAAAAGGGGAACCTCAGCTCTGAGTTCTGAGAATAACTCTGTTATCTTTGTACACACACACACACACACAGAGAAACATCTTCTATAAATAAAGGACGCAGACAGTCATGAGATGCAGATCCTACGGATTGCCTACGGATCATCTCCTGCTATCCACCACAGACCAACTGCCCCGACGGCGAGAAGGAAGCATTTTGGCTCAACCTCGATGACTACCTACAGTCAATTGGCCCTGAAGAACACCTGGCAATAGGCAGTGGCCTAAATGGACACGTTGGCCAGGAGAGAGACGGATATTAGCGATTTCATGGCGGCCAAAGATTCGGGACCCAAAACGAGGAAGGATGCTGTGTTCTGAACTGCACAGAGGCACACGATCTCGCCGTGGCCAACACTTTCTTCAGAAAAAGGCCAGCGCATCTCATTACGTATTCTAGTGGTGGCAGGGACACCCAAATCGACTACTGGCTAATCCGAAGACCCCACCTGAACCTCGTCACCAACATGAAGGTCATCCCGTCAACCTCAGCCCTCATCGGCTACTCATGATGGACCTACAACTCAACCTTGGTCAGGAACTACGACCACCGATCACTTCAGTAAAGAAGATTAAATGGTGGTGCCTTCACGAGTGCAAAAGCCAGCTAGAGGACGCACTTGGACACTTCGGCGTGGACCCCAATGGACCAGTAGACACCATCTGTGATAGCATCACTAGTCAGATACACAGCGCGGCAGGGAAATGCGGATGCTGCGATGGTGTCTGGACCTGACACGATGGGACCACATCATTAACATCGACATCCGATAGCGGCTGGGCATTGCGCCAATCACGGAGAAGATGCAAGGGCTGCGACTGTGATGGTATGGGCACATGGTCAGATCTGACGAAAACTCGGTGGCAAGAATACCACTGCGACTCAGCCCCCAAGGCTGGCGGCCAAGGGGCAGACCAAAAACGGGATGGATGGACCTAATTAAAGATGATGTGAAGAAGATCAGCGCCAACATGAACGAAACCCTTGATCGTGCTGAATGTAGGTGGCTCTGCAGAAAAGTGGACCCCGCAGAGCAGGATTAATGCTAGGAGGAAGAAGAAGTTCTTATTTTCTTCAATCAGTGATTAATAGTAAGATGTTCTGGCTTTGCGGAGGGCTTATAAAGCAGCAAACTATTTCTCCAGGCTAAATGGTGATCTTCTAAATTTGTGACATGCCATTTCCTCTCCAGCTTACGAGTTATCTGTTTTAGGCTACGTGTTTGAGAATTATACCACGGAGTCAGGTACTTCGGATTTGAGGCCTTAGTTTTCACAGGAGCTACAGTATCCAGAGTCGTACGTAGTGAGGAGGTAAAATTATTAACAAGATGATCGATCTCTGTTGGAGTAGTGTTCAGGTAGCTGCTCTGCTCTGTGTTAGTACAAGATGATGATGAAGATGATAGCGGTGGGTGGATTATATTCTTAGAGCAGGAGTAGTGTCACTTTTAAAAACACAAGCAGTTACATGTCCTCTAAATATGTGTGTATGTGTTTCTTCACTTTAACAGCTTGACCCAGTCCTGAAGGAGTGCTGCTTCATCAGGTTTAGTAGTGGGTAGCAAAGGGCATCATCATTAGATTAGTCTGTGATCACTCTCCTTAAATAATTATCCTGCTGTCCAGGCTCCTGCAGCATGCAGACTTAATTGATTTAATGGAGTGTGCTTTCTCTCGCTCTCTCTCCCTGTCTGTCTCACTTCTCTTTTTTCTGCTTCAAGTTCATTTCCTCCCATCAGAGTTTAAGATTTAATTACAGAGTCATTGAGCTTAAAAAGCCCTGCTTTCCAAAACGAAAGCTTTAGACTTTGTTTTCCTTGTACTATCACAGTCACATCCACTGGGTTTTTTATTCTCGGCTGCATGAAAGTACATGTTAACATGTCAAGGACACGTGTTACTCCTATCCCTTGCTCTCTCGCTCTCTGTTCCCTGGGTTGTGTCAGTCTGCGTCCCAGTGTGTGTGTGTGTGTTCCCCGTACTTCCTTTTTTACTTTGATAGTCTCCTGTTGGTGTGCATCTTGTTCTGTTTGATTATTTGCCAGCCTTGTTTCCAAGGTGTTTCCTCTTTGCCCTGTTTCCCTTTCGTATTTAGTGTCTGGGTCTTCCTCTGTTCGGCGTCCTGTTCTGCCTGTACCCTAGTTTCCAGTTTCCCCCAATATGTATTCAACCGACAATAAAGCTGTATTTTCTTCCTTCTGATGTTCCCTAAATAACATCATCTGTTCTTTAATCACTTTTCACACAGGGCCATGTAGGTTTGGATTTCCCCCCATAATAATAAACACGTTCATTAAGAAACTGCATTTTGTGTTGACTTGTGTTGTCTTTGTCTAATATTTTAATTTGTTTAATGATGAAAATAGAAAATTGATACTCATCAGTACTCTTGCTACAGCAAGATCAACTGAAGGCTTTTCAAGGAGTTCCAGACATGCAGAATGCATCTGTCTGCACAAGTGCACCTCCTTCTTGTCAATGAACAATGTGCAGTAATAACATATTTAAAAAAGTGGTTAATAAAAGCACTTGTGCTGATAAAGACAGGGAATCATCAAATTTGTGGTTTAACCTCCTAAGACCCGAACTCTTCCACGGCATGCATTTTTAATTTCTCTTGATTGGGGCCTGATGAATGTAAAAAAAAAGAATTACCAGATTTTATTTTTACCTTATTTTTGTTTTTAAGAAAAATAAGAGCCACATATGAGGATATTCGTTTAAAATTTTGATAGAACAGTAAGAGTATAATGTCCTCATAAGTGGATATCGGGCCCATGTAGAGCAAAATTGAGTATTTTGTGGACAGCAGGTCAGCAGGTCCTAGGAGGTTAAGGACTGAATATGTGCAAGGTCCATCCATCCATCCATCCATCCATCCATCCATCCTCATCCGCTTTATCCGAGGCCGGGTCGCGGGGGCAGCAGCCTAAGCAGAGAAGCCCAGACCTCCCTCTCCCCAGCCACCTCCTCCAGCTCATCCGGGGGAACACCAAGGCGTTCCCAGGCCAGCCGAGAGATATAATCTCTCCAGCGTGTCCTGGGTCTGCCCCGGGGCCTCCTCCCGGTGGGACATGCCCGGAACACCTCACCCAAGAGGCGCCCAGGAGGCATCCTTGTCAGATGCCCGAACCACCTCAACTGGCTCCTTTCGATGTGGAGGAGCAGCGGCTCTACTCTGAGCCCCTCCCGGATGGCCGAACTTCTCACCCTATCTCTAAGGGAGAGGGCAGCCACCCTTCGGAGGAAGCTCATTTCTGCCGCTTGTATCCGCGATCTCGTTCTTTCGGTCACTACCCACAGCTCGTGGCCATAGGTGAGGGTAGGGACGTAGATCGACCGGTAAATTGAGAGCTTCGCTTTTACACTCAGCTCCCTCTTCACCACGACGGACCGGTGCAGTGTCCGCATCACTGCAGCCGCAGCACCAATCCGTCTGTCGATCTCCGGCTCCCTCTCCCATCACTCGTGAACAAGACCCCGAGATACTTAAACTCCTCCACTTGGGGCAGGAGCTCATCCCCGACCCGGAGAGGGCACTCCACCCTTTTCCGGCTGAGAACCATGGCCTCAGATTTGGAGGTGCTGATCCTCATTCCCGCTGCTTCACACTCGGCTGCGAACCGCTCCAGTGTGAGATGGAGGCATACACCTGATGAAGCCAACAGAACCACATCATCCGCAAAAAGCAGAGATGAGATTCTGAGGCCACCGAAGCGAAAGCCCTCTGCCACTTGGCTGCGCCTAGAAATCCTGACCATAAAAATTATGAACAGAACTGGTGACAAAGGGCAGCCCTGGCGGAGCCCATCACCCACCGGGAACGAGTCCGACTTATTGCCGGCAATGCGAACCAAACTCTTGCAACGGTTGTATAGGGATCGAATGGCCCGTAGCAGTGGGCCAGACACCCCATACTCCCGCAACACCTCCCAGAAGACCCTTATGAAGAGAATATCGAGGGAACAGTTTACCCTGCCCGGGATAGGGTTACCGGGGCCCCGCCCTGGAGCCAGGCCCGGGGAGGGTGCCCGAGGGCGAGCGTCTGGTGGCAGAGCCCAAAGAGGAGACATGGGCCCATCCTCCCGCAGGCCCACCACCCGCAGGAGGCGCCATAGGGGTCGGGTGCATTGTGTGCTGGGCGGCGGCCAGGAGCGGAGGCCCTGGCGGACTGATCCCCGGCTGCCAAGACTGGCAATAGGGACATGTGCAAGGTAAAGAGAATTATTTTTTTTTCTCACTTGTGCTATTCTTTCACTTATTTAATGATGACTTGTACATCCCCTTGACATTTCTAAGTTTTATTTGAATAAGTACACATTCAGCTACAGTAACCTTTGGATTGGCCTGTTTGTATGCAAGGCCCTCACAAAAGCCCGCACTCTTCCAGCCTGCTGTCAGATGCGACTGTCTTTCTCATATTGATTTGGCTTTTTTAAAGACATGATTTGGACACGACCAGCAGAAACAGACGATGTGCTGTGGTATCACCATCCATGAATATCATATAGCTGTAAACTAATGTTCAACCTTACTGCTGGTTAATGAGCCATTAAGAGACAATCAGTGCCATTTGCTCACCTCTCGGCATCAAAGGTGAATCATAAGCATACTGCTGCTAGGCAGTTTGCACTCAGTGCTACGACTAACTCAGCTTTTAATGGACATGATGTCAGTGGTTCTCTGGAAACTATACTCCACACAGACCATCAGCCGTGATTTCACCAGCTGGTGTAATTAAATGTACAGCATAAGCAAAAACAAGCCTACACATACTGAATGGGCACTTGATTAGCTTGATGAGATAATGAGGCCACAGTGCGAATGTGGAAATCATAGAGACAGGTTTGGGCATATTCAGCCCTGCAGGGCGCATGCTTGCTAACATAGCATGCTAATTGGCTGGGGCAACAGAATACACAGAGCTAAATGCAGCCCAAGGGAATAAACTGAGACAAACTTGGCAGAGTTGGACACATAAAAAGAGGGAGCAGTAACCTCTGTGCCAATCCCTTTATCACTAAGGACAAAATGGCTGCTAGTAGGCAGTGCTTAATTTGAAAATTAATGGGCCACTACTTTTTCAACTACTTAAAACACTTTGCAGCCCCATTGTGGTTACTTGCCTTCTCCCCTAACCAGATTTAACAGTGAGACCTTTGCATACATTCCAGTAAATGCATGGGTAATTGGATTAAATACTCCAGCGTCCTTGCTGCTGGTCAGACAAGAAGGTGCCCGAGGAAATCAGGTTGAACACCTCATCATATATCCCTGACATGGGAGACAAATTTGAGATTAAAATATAGATTGTAAGGTCTTTCTAAAAGTCATGTCTAGTGAATTGTGTTTTCTTCTGACTGTGATGACTTCCTCGCTTTGTTTTAACAATATGGTTCATCAGCCTCACGGCAGCTGTGGAAATGAAAAAGCTAATAAAATAGCTTCAAACTAACTTTATTTCTAAATAAGATTGCTAACTAATGTTAGTCAGCTACTGCTGCTAATTACTTTAACATTAGCCCCTGTTTGATGTTGTGTCTAATTTGTTAATAGTGAGCTAAAGTGATTAATAAAATATAACACCACTACTGGGAGCAGTTAAATTTCAGTTCCACTCTTATTCCAAATATGACGCTTTTCTGAATGTTGACATGAGTCATATACAGGCTGGTATATGGGACCTCTGGAGAAAGCAAAAATGAACCAGTCAACCAACCATGTCCCCCTGCCTTCCACAGTTTCCTTAACATTAGGACACCAACAATATAAATAGGCCAGACTACAGCAAACCATTTCATGATTTTCTGGTGCTTATCTTTCGGTTTCAGTTCCTTTAGTTGTTTTTATAAAGCATCACTTCACACCAACAACTATCTCATGGTGGTTTATACTAAAAGGTACAGGCCCTGCGTTAGAGGGACAACAGTGATCAGAAAAAGCCTTGTGAGCAAGGTGTTGGTGACAGTGGGGAGGAAGAACTGCCTTTTTAAAACAGCAGAAAAAGGAGAAACATAAGAAGGAAAGGAGGTCTCACAGCAGCATAATTAAGGTACGGTTTGGGTTCACAGTTATTTCAATTTTAAAGTTAAATTTTTTTTTATATGCCATATCAAAACAATTGTTGGTTCAAGGTGCTTAAGCATTAAGAGCAAAACAACATTATTTCCCTTACTAAAATGCACATTAATTTAGTAATAATGTATCTTTAATATTTAACATAATCTTAGCTAGCCACTTGCATAAAAGAGAAATGCCCCACAAGTATTGCTACAATTTATCTTAATACATCTGAATTTGTATCACACATTTATGTTTTATCCTAAATTGGACACAATTATCAATTGTAGAATAGTTTTGGATTTGGGTTGTTACACTCAGACACTAACAGACTTAAACAGGGAGAGGCCCCTTTGTTAAGCTGACACAAAGTTTCACTTTGTGTCAGCTATTGAGAATAGAAATATTTTACTGCTATTATTTGCTGCTATTTTGATAATCATCATTACCGTTTCATGTTAATAGTGATGTTGCTTTCCCAGATGCATTCAGATGTTCAAATATATGGGTATTAATTAGTCTTTATTACAAGTCCAGCAAGAACCACTTTAAACTGTTGAGTTGAATCTATAATTTTAAATGCTTTTCTAATGCTTCGATAATCTTAAATGTTTCTGTGTAGACTGCAGGAACAGGAAGTATGTGTGTGTGTGTGTGTCTGGAACAGGAACTTCGCATGCCCATATATGGGAACTGAGTGTGTAAAGAAAGAACACAGAGAGACAGTTACCTCTAGACACATAAAGCAAATGAAGCCTTTAAGAAAAGAAATGAATATAATACTAATTGTATGCTTTAGTGTGCCAATACAGGTGGACGTCTCTCAACATTGGGACCTTGAGTGCAGCACCAGAACATTAGATTAACAGAATTGGGAGAATAAGCCAGTCTTTGGCTCGAAATTGTGCAGTTTGATCTCTCACTTTGTCCCTGAAACTGAGAAGAAACTCAAAGGACAGTCAAGGACAGTCAATCGCCTGATGAAGACCGACAGAACATCGTGGACTTGAAGAATTAACTGAAGCTCAGAGCAGTGCAAGCGAAAGCAGTAACACTGACGACCACTGATGAGTCCAGCAGTGTGAAAGATGCAACATGCATGCTGGTGAAGAACAGGGTGATGTGTCTGCTTGAAGGCACTGACTCTCATATTTGCCATGAATGGAGAAGAAAACAGAGCAAATGAAAATAAGACTGAAGGCACTGAATGTGATATTTTGCCATGCTGGGACTTAACCTAAAAGAAAGACTGTAAAGAAACAGAGAAGAAGACAACAGCTGGGTTGAGACTGTGTTTGCTGGAACTTTGAAGCCCGAACAGGACACTGTGAATGAAAAAGGACCAGTGAGAGATGAAGCTGGACGAGTTTGACTGCGAGAATATAGGATATAATTGGATTGAAAATTGAACCCTGAACTCATGAATTGTTTAGGGATGTCCACCACAGCATAACAAAGAGGTAAACATTAGAAAAGGTAAGAATAATGAAAGAAAATAATTGTCATTACCTTAATGAATTGAAAACACACATACACAAATTGTTACATGCGAAATTATTTTTGAAATGAAACAGAAGTGAGATAGTTTGAATCTAAAGCTCAGTGGTGAAATGCATAAATTAAATATGAATATATAGGATGCAATGAAGAAACAGCTTACATGTAGTGAACATCAACATGAATACATAGAAATGCAAGGAAGAACACGCTTACATGCATGGCATAATTGATATTTCTGACCAGAGAAAGAGAAAAGTGGGTCGTTTGACCACTCGTGATAATAATGAAAATATCTTAGTTTGTTATTTTTAGGAGCAAAGCAGACCCGGACCAACTCTCCACGGCAGCAGTTGGAAGAAAGTTAGAGGTTAACACCAATGGATAAGTTAAGGCCTGGAAGAGAGTGAACTGACGGCGCTGACAAAATTATCAAGTACGAAAATCAGGTGGGCTTTACCGATTATAAATTGGCTGAAAAGGAGACCTAATTGGCGGTGAGTCTCTGTTTAATTTTAGGATTGCAGCGAGTCAATCCAGTCAAAAGTATAGAGAACTATTTTCCTAAAAAGGAAAAACGAAATAAAACAAATGATTGAGCTCATTTTGCTGATGTGGAGCATCTGATGACGTGCGCAGGAGGCTGCAGATCAGCAAAAAATATCATGTGTGAATGCGTGTGAGTGTATGAGAGTGACTGGACTAAGGTGGGGATGAATAAATGGGGACAAATTTACCATGTGAGGAAAAGAAAGGGGATGCTTTGTTTTGCTTTTGCCATGAGCAGGACAAGTGGGAGACTTAAATCTGGGGATGCTGATGTTTGCTTTGAGAAAATTTCTTTTTTACTGGGGTTAGGTTATGGGATTACATCATATTGTTGGGAGAATGCTAAATGCTAAAAGGGAAACATTGTTTGATGAAATTCAAGTTACCATTAACTGGGGTAACTCATGATTAATAACTGTTCTGTTTGAGTTTATTTTTTGTTATGACATAGACGGGATCAAAAAGGGAGAGTTGAGTATGAAATGTAAACTACAGGTTTTGTTTTCAGGAAATTCCAAGGATCCAGAGTTCGATGGAGCAACGAGTTTGAGAAGATTTGACATGATGATTAAATTAATTTTGTTCCTTAAACACAGGTTTTCAGGGCTGGAGCGAAAAACCGGAGAGGAGGATGGCTGAAGTGTTTGGAGAAATGATATGATATGACTAACCTTTTTTCCCTTTTAATTTCCTAAGCTTGGGTGAAGCATTTTGAGTTTTTTGCCACATGAGATGTGTCAAAAAAGAGAGGGATTTAAGATTTAATTTGTTTAAGTTGAAATGGGTTTTAGTATGATTTTATAACTATTGGGGTTGTTTGATAATTTAAATATGGTAAAACTGGGGCAGAGATTGTTAATTCTAAAGAAAGGATTAAAATGAACTGAATTAGGTTTAGAAGATAAATTGCAGGTGTTAATAAGAAGTTGTACACCAAACTTAAAGGGAAACTGTGGGAATAAAGGATATGCTTTGGGGAAAAATAGTGAAGACTTGATGAGTAGAAAATGTGTGATTTCTTTTTGGTTTTTAGGATAAGTTGTTATAATGTAGGCTTTAGAAACAGATATTAAACAGATTTATTTCTAGGGTAGAGGAGAGCTTTTTACGAGGATGTTAAAAGTGTTACTGACCCAAATGAATAGTATTGCCAAGGGCCTGAAATTCCTTTAGCTTGTAACTGAATTTGAGCTGGCCCTGTAACAAGGGACAGAAAAGAGGAACTGAAAAGGAGTTTGCTTGTAACTAAATGGGGTGACATGTAAAATATTGGGATAATACATGCAGCTCTAAATTAGTCTTATATAAAATGCAGTCACAGAATAACAGATGTTGGTTGAAGTGACCAAGTGGTTGCTTAAAACAGAAGCAAAGGGAGAAAGCTTATATATTTTTGGTTAAGTCCCACATAATAATAAGGTATAAATTAGAGTGTTAATGTATAGATTAGAATGTATCATTACATTAAGAGCAGCAAAATAAAATAAAATGATACACACAGAAGTTGTTCCTAGGGAGCTTTTAGCTATGATGAAAGTTTTTCTGGAGTAATTGATTAGATGACTTTAATGTATGATGATTTAATTAAAGTGGTTGTTTTTTCTTTGATCCTTTAGTAGAATAAGTAGAATAGAATAAGCAGTTATAATGATTTTCGTGATACATTTTCTTGTGATAGGTGACTTTAGATGAGAGGTAGGCCCTTGCAGCAGCGACAGTTTTGTGCACAGGATGTGGGTGATCAGATAAGGAACAACAGGAAACATATGACAGCAGTGCAGTAAGACTGTTAAAAGCTGTAGATTGAGATGAGTGATGTTTGAGATTATATAGGAATAAAAGTCAAAAACCAAATACGAAATTAGGTTCATGTTTTGAGTAATATTAGGTTGAATCAGGTTTGAATGAAGAGAACAATTGAAGAACAGAGTAAGTTAGAGCCGTAGTAGGGAGAAAGTGTTTTCTATCCTTTGCAGGAGGCCCAGAAGAGAGGGACCCAGAAGAGGAGCAGAGACCACTTAAGCATGAAGTGTTCTCAAGTGGGAGCGGGCAGTTCATTACTAAGACCACCTAGATGACATGGGGTTGTCTGGTTCGCTAAATCACTGAATGCCGAGAGAGGGTCAGAGTGGGAAAAGTGATCCTAATGTCCATGACGTCAGGGGTGGACAGGGAAGCAGCTGAATGGGCCAAGGAGTGACCCAACATAATGTATGGCGACCTCTGGTGGTCCAGAGGTCGAGAGTGGGAGTATTGAAAATAGAAATATTTTACTGCTATTATTTGCTGCTATTTTGATAATCATCATTACCGTTTCATGTTAATAGTGATGTTGCTTTCCCAGATGCATTCAGATGTTCAAATATATGGGTATTATATTAGTCTTTATTACAGGTTGTTATAACCACTTCAAATTGTGGAGCTGAATTTATAATTTAAAGGTTTTTGAATGTTTTTATATTCGTACACATAGTCTTCAGTGGGTGAGAAGACTGAGCTGCAGCGACCGGAAGTATATGTGTTTGAAGTTGCATGCTTTTGCAGAAGTGAAACCGAAAGCAGAGTGAGCCCAAGCCAAAGAGTAGGGTGTTTATTATGCATTTATCTTTGATTTAAGCTTTAAGTAGTCGTGTTAGATTGAAACAGTTGTTTATACATTTTACATAGAAGTTAAGATCATTACACACAGGATGGCTTTAGCCTGGTTGCCTAAGTTGAGGTCAACTAAGGTTCAGAAAGCAGATGCAAACTCTGCACGCACAGATAGATGTGACATACACATACAGACACAAATAGAGAGGTCACGACACGTACGCAGTACACAGCATGCACGCGCCCCGCACGTGCACACACACAGACTCAGTTAGTAGGTAAGAGTTTATAACTGCAAAGTCGAGGCGTACGTGGTGGTCTGTTACAGGAAGTGCACCAGATGTCCCAGGAAGAGGAGGCGCTCATGGTGCGACAGCGAAGGTGGGCTGACAGGAAGCACCTGCCGTTGACCTGAAGAAGATGTTCTGTTTTAGACTATATTAAGAGTCATTGTGGTTTAGGCTGACGTATGCTGTATTAAATCTGCCTAGCAACAGAAGAGGGGGTGGTACAATTCTCACCTCTATAAAGTCTTTGTTTTGACTTTTTGTAAGACAGTTCAATACTGATTGGATTGTTGAACTCACACATGTGTTCATTAAAATGCCGTCTAAGTACACCAGGCTGGATCTGTGTTATTTTTAGATCCCTCTCTCAACATTTTGAACCTTAACACAGCTCAGAGACAAATTAAGTTTTACTTAGAAATCCTAAACAAGAAGGACAAAGGGACTTGGATTACTCTCGAGCAGAGAAAAAGAAGTAAAAACAGTATAAGTGCTGAGCACTGCTTTTCTCTCTTACTAAATCATAAATTCTTCTTCAGACCTTTTATTAACCTCATGACATTTCCACTGAGGCCAAGGAAAAGAGACTGGGAATAGAAAAAGGGAAGTATTTTTTTTATTATCATTTGACCTTACCCTGGTATGCTTTTTTTTTTTAAACTTGTCCCGTTTGGTTCTTTTGCCATCAGAATTAATGTCTAAAGGCGAAGAAAGATGCCCAACGGATTTACTTTACCAAATGGACCATCCCAGCCTTGCCGTAATGGTCCATCTGATTCACCTTTTATTGTTTAGTTTATTTTCACTTGCTGAATACGGGACAGACTTAACTGGGGGAAAGAAAGGGGAGAAAGAAAGAGGGAAAGAAAAACAGCGGGGAAGAGGGACGGGGAAAAAGGGCAAAAAACCAAAAACCAACAGAATAAGCAGACAAAAAAATACATATATCGATCACCTGGATCACCTGTTGAGAAAGAAAGAGAAAGCAAGCAGAAGAAAACGAGAGTAATAAACAACATCACAATGATCTATGGGAATATGACAGTAAATACTAAATGTTAGACATTATTGTGCAGCGTAAGATCGACAGCGCACAGTGTGCTTTGAGGTAAGAGCCAAAAAGGGTGTAGTTTGTGTGTGATCACCCGTGTGTACACCTGTGAGCATGAACGCGCTTGTTTTTAAAAGGTTCCTTCATGTAATGATCTGCTAGAGGGTGTGGGGGGGGCCACTGCCCCGTCCTCCAGGGCATGACGCAGGTATGGAGGAGATCAAAACTCCAGACGTCCAGAGGCCCCCAGAACACAAGAGACCAAGGAAGACCAACAGAGGGGCAGCCGCGCCACTATCCCAGAAAGAGCTGAGGAGAGTCCCAGATGAGGGGTCACTCAGCAGCCGCGGAGCAGAAGCCAGGGGGTCGCAGTGACGTGCCCGTGAGCTCCGCCGGCAGCCAGCTGTGCCTGAGTGACCGAGCCCCGGGCCGAGAGGCCGAGGGCACCCTGCCTCCGAAGTGGCCCGAGCGAGCCCCAGGCTCCAGGCCCCGATAAGCAGCCACCAAGGAGTGAGCCGGTGTGTACCCGGGCGCCCACCCCCGGACACAAAGAACCACCAATGCACCGATGTCTGAGGGCGTCCACCACCGGCAGGGGAAGTGGTGGGGGGAGATAGGCCTCCAAGGTTTGGAGGGCCTGAGATGTCCCCAGAGAGGTGGCGTCTGATACCCAACCTGACATATAGACACAGACATACAGGCACACACAGATACAAACATCCATTCCCACCCTCATGCTCTCATATGCAATTATTCAACACTCACCCAACGTGGAGACAGACATAAAGAGACACTGTACACACAATCACACTCCCCAAGCGTACTCTAAGAACCGGGTCTGGGTACCCTTGCCCCTGGAGGGGGAAGCTGCACCCAGACCCAGGTGGTGTTACCCTTTTCCCTGCGGTGGGGAGAAGCAGACCGCCCCGACTCCACAGCAGCAGGGAGGCCCCACATTCCAGACCCCAGTCGGACGGCCAACTCCTCCTCCTAGCCCCCCCACTCCAGCAGGCCGCAGAGAACGGGGGTGTGTGAAGACTCCAAACCTCCCTCCACCCGCTCATATGTAGTGTTGATGTATGTGTGTTCTAAGGTGCATTTAAAACCCAGGAGGGCATGGAGCTACCTGCCAGAGCAGCAGGTAAGCGCATAGCCCCTCCTGCTAGCCCTCAATGTCTACGTGTATTTAAAATTGAGAGGTGGGCAACGACGCCAGGGGTGAGGTGTACACCCTGATGGTAATTTGGATTTTACCCTGGTATGCTAGTGAATGAGTCAACAGACGATGGCTAAAGCAAATGGAAAGTGGTCCTTATCATCAGCGTTGCCTCTCAAAAAGAAACCATTCTCAATTACAAAGAAAACAAATACAAAACAAAAATCATCAGTGAAGCAAACAAAACGTCAGCGTTATCAAACTAGCTGTCATGGTCTGAGTTAGTCATGGTAACTTTCCACAGCATCAGCTCTCCTCCTATGGGTGGAGCCCTCTTTGCTCCTCCCTGGGTTCCCACCTGATGGCAGTTACACTGGCAGTATTTATGACCAACGCTCATAAACTAGTCTTTGCCAGATTATCTGCTAACCTATGTTAGTTCACGGCCTCATGTTGCTCTTGTTGATCATATCATAATGTGTATGCTTAACCTTGTTCTCCTGTCTCGTAGTCAGTACCTGGAACTCACCACTCAAGCTTCGCTGTACTTGCGCTTCTGGA
Source organism: Oreochromis grahami (assembly GCA_029532605.1). NCBI lineage: Eukaryota > Metazoa > Chordata > Actinopteri > Cichliformes > Cichlidae > Oreochromis > Oreochromis grahami. Next base: position 22,112 of record JAQSNX010006572.1, read on the forward strand.
TTTTTCTTGCTGCAGTTTCCGAGCCCCAGCAGATGCCAGTGTTCCTCGACACATCCTCTGCGGAACTGTAGTCTTTTTCCGGCGACCCGGAGGGCTGCAGCCACCTGTTCACTCATAAAAAGGTATTTCTGTTGGGAGACCATAGACAAAGATGTCAAAGAGTATGTAGCTGCTTGTCCTGTCTGTGCCCACAATAAGTCAAACACACAACGCCCAGCCGGTGTATTACAGCCTCTCACCATACCCCATCGCCCCTCGTCACACATCTCTTTGGATTTTGTCACTGGCTTGCCCGTTCCCCCTGATAAGACCACCTTATTCACCGCAATTGATAGGTTCTCCAAAGCAGCACATTTCATTGCTCTGGACAAACTCCCCACAGCCACTGAGACAGCCACCTGAATGAACCTAGATGAGACAGTTACCTGCCAGCTTCTTCTGCAGCACTTCCTAACCAAACCATCACTGCCTGCTCAACCTCTGATGGCTCCTTGTCTCTTGTGAGCACAGACCAGTGGCAAACATAGCCAGCCCGTGACTGGATAAACCTGGAATGTCAAGTAAGTATCCTGGCTCTGTTCACTCCTCTCACTTATGGAAAGAGTCTTCCAAAAACCTCTGGAAAACTGTCTGCAGACTAACAATTCTGTCTCCTTCTCCAGACCATGCCTTCCTGTGCTCCCCCATACCCACTTGCTGTCTTACTGTCTGTTTGTAAATAAAGACCAGTTAACATTATTCTACTCTCCCTGCTGTTCTTGTTTTATTCTAGCACTTGAGTCCACTCGTGTCCTGGTAGCAGGATAAAAATATAAATTTATCATCATCAGGTTGTTCTTCTGTTGATCCAAATTGCTACAGTGAGTACTAACAGGACTAGAACAAGCACATATATCCATACTCAACTGTTTTCATTTGCTCCCTTTAAATTAAATTCTTTTAAAACTAGAATTGAATTGAAAATCCTTTTCCTCACATACAAGGTCGTGACCACATCCGTGCATCCATCAATCCATAGAAAGTTTGGTACACAACAACCAGGGAGATCTCAGTATTCAGACGTCATCATTAATTCATTATGTATGCATATTTCACTGTTTAACAAATAAGTCTATGTAGCTAGCTAACATCTTCTATGAGGTCAGTAGGATATATTAAAATAATCCAGCAACTTCTCCCACCCTCTTTGAAGTGATTCACACTAGAAACTGAATGTTATTGTTTTATTACAGTGTGTTCACACCGAACGCGATAGAGGCGGCCAGAGCGTCAGGTTTACATGTAAAGTCAATGGAAAGAGCGCGATGACACGCGATTACGCGTCCAGCGAAAATTCGGAGGCAGATTTGCGTCGCGAAAACGCCTGAAACGCGGGTCAGTGTAG
>JAQSNX010006573.1:0-23972 GCA_029532605.1 Oreochromis grahami
GACAGGATTTAATTCAAAAACATGTGAAACTGAAAAGATACAAAAATTCAGAAATGTCACATAAACATTAGCTTGGATTGGACTTCTTTCAATTGACATATAAACCACTTAAAACATTTCCAAATGACTTCAATAATATCATATACCCTGTCTGACAAATGAAACTTACCTATATTGCCACTCAAAGGGATTAAACGGAGTGGATGGCTTTAGATTGGAGGGAAGACACCATGGCTGTGTCCCAATCCAGCGACCGCACACTTCGGAGTACGCGTAGTTCGTGTACTACGTACGGTGCGTACTAGAAGTACGAGAAGTGCGGATGTGAGAGGCTTGTGAAATGAGACGGCCTAGCCTTCGTCACACTTCTCAGGTTGCCTTGCAACCATGATACTAACCGCGAGAAACGTTTCATACAGCTTTGTTTGACAGAAATGAAGGAGGAAAAATGTTTTTTTGTTCACTCATTTTTTTATGACCTCACTTTGATTAGTTCAGTATCTGAGGCTGAGATCACGGTACTGTAAACACATGATTGTTGGGTTTTATTTCATTTTGTCACAGTGTATATACAAATGTATTATATATAAGAGACAAATATTGTTCTTTTAATATGTTGGCATTACTAAATTTGGCTCAATGCTTACATATATGTGTAAAAAGCAAATGTACGAGCTGTGATAACTGTTTCTGATAGAATGAAGATCAGACTGATATATGAAATATTCCTTTATTGGGTGAGAAAATCAGACCATGTCATAACTGCTTTAAGTCACACAGAATAGATATCAGAGCCTTAAACAGGCTGACTTCTGCTAAATGGGTCAAACTGGGCAGAAAGTCTACAAACACATAACATCCTTATAGAATATGATGTAACACTATAGATCAACTTAGCTCAGAATATATAAAGCATATAAACAATTACAGCAATATGATGCAACAAACACAGCAGTGCTACTAATCCAAAATACTCAAAGCTTCATAGAACTGAAACAAACATTTATTTTTAGCTCCATTCTGCTGCTGATACATACTTTAGGTTTCTGAATATGAAACTTGTTGCTGCCTTTCATAGTGTGTAACTTGAAGGCCCTGAGTACTTTCTCCCACACTGAAAACACTGGGATGATAACATTATTTGAACATTACCTAATAAGACTGATTCAAGACAGACAATTAGTGATGTTAAACTTTCCTAGCAGTCCTTCACAAACAGGGAACAGTCTGTCTATTCTCTCCATCTGTCAGCTGCTGCTGGCTCTTCCTCCTCCTCTTCCTCACACACTGCTGAGTTTGTCCTGGTGGATCATCAGGGGTGCAAAGCCTCACAGATGATGTGCAGCAGTGGGTCCCTCAGTCTGTCCTCACTCTGGACACTTGCAGTCGTCACACATGGAAATCAAATGTGTGATAAGCTGCAGGATTCAAACACAAGTGTAACTTATAAATACATGTTCATACTTTTATTCCACAATCAGAGAGAAAGAAACAGAGAGAGAGTGCAGGACAGACAGACAGGTGACAGTCTCAGGTGTACACACTGCTACAAAACAGCACAAGAGAAGGAGGATTTAGTGTTTGTGTTATTACGAGTGCTGAACAAGAAGAGTTTCAGATGGTCCAGTGGACACATGTGTGACTCCTGTGATTAAAGCATCTTTCTTTCAGCTTAACGAGTGAACCGTCAGCTCGTTCAAACACACGTTAAAGTCCGTTTGGCTCGACACCACCGAACAGAGGCAGCAATATAACATAGCTAACATTAACAGTGCAGTGAATCCTGCTTGTGCCGTCATATTCAGGACTGCAAACCGAGCAGCATCACTGACTTTCAGCTTGTTGTGTTTGTGGATATATGACTGACTTTAATTATCCATAAAATCATCACATTCTCTGTAAGATTAAGGTCGACTATATATATATTTAGAAGTAGAGGCTTTAAAACCAAGTTACAGCTGAAAGTACAAACATCACTAATGTCACATAACTTTGCCGACATGTGGCCAACAGTAATTAGTGTGAATGCTTGACAAACATTCACAGTATTGTTCTTCTAATCTTTATTCTATTTTATTATTAGTGTGAATGCTTGAAAAGCAGTCACAGTATTGTTCTTCTAATCTTTATTCTATTTTATTATTAGTGTGAATGCTTGAAAAGTATTCACAGTATTGTTCTTCTAATTAGTGTGAATGCTTGTAAAGCATTCACAGTATTGTTCTTCTAATCTTTTTTATTTTTCATACAACTTATATCATCTTCCGTACGTTTTTCGCCGTCTATCTCCTTCAAAACCGTTCAACTTAGAAAAACCATTCAAACACCATTCAATTCCTCTTCTTTTGGACATGACTGCTTGTATTTTTCTTATTTTTAACATTTATATTTTTAAAATTATTAAAATTACTTTTCATTTGGGAATGATTTGTTTCGGGCTGACTTTTCTGTTCATTTTAAGCAGCAAAAGTGAGGTGCATGTCTGTGTGCGTGTGTATGGATCCATTGGGTGCAGTCACTATAGCAACCAGGCTCACACCTGCCTGCCTAGAGCTCTCTCTCTCTCACTGTGCCAAGATTAATCTTAAGCACTTCTCTTTCAACTGCTGCTGTGTCCACAGTGTTTGCTCTACAACCACCATTTTACCCTCAAAACGTCGCCATCGTTCTTCTCTTTCCAACAGCGTGTCTTTCAAAGCTCAGACATTTAAACTTTGTAAACTGTGTGGATCCAAGTGGAGGGATCACATTTTAGTTATTCAGTGATTCAAAGAATATGAACTTTTAATATTCATTCAGATGTTTTCTGACTCTAAATTGTTTTTTCTCATTTCTTATGTTTTTCTAATTTACAATTAAAACATTTTAAGCTATTTTCCAACTTCTTCTCTGTGGTTGTCAGCTTTTAGCAGTTCAGCACTTTTCTTTTCAGGTGAAAATTTCTGTATTTTTCATCTCATTCAACATTTTTAACTTACATTAATTAATTAATTCATTTCAGTGCATACATTCAGATTCAAGCATTCACACTGCAGTTTCTTCAGAAAATGCACTTTCTAGTTAGTGTGAATGCTTGTAAAAGCATTCACAGTATTGTTCTTCTGTTTCTCTTTATTATTCCGTTTTATCTATTCCGTACGTTTTTTGGCATCTATCTCCTTCAAAACCGTTCAACTTAGAAAAACCATTCAAACACCATTAGATTCCTCTTCTTTTGGACATGACTGCTTGTATTTTTCTCATTTATAACATTTATATTTTTAAAATTATTCAACTTTTTTCAACAAAAATTTCCCATGTATTTCAATGGGGAGATCCTTCAAATTCTCCTTCAACTTACTAATGTTTAAACTGTATCTACTTCCACATACATTGACATAGAGCCACCATTCAAACTTTAAAACGAAGCCAAGACATTCAACTATTCAACTTGTATTTATCTTTTCAATATCTATTATACTTTTTCTTCAGTTCCAGTTTAAGTTTCATGCTTTTTTTCACCCGTTTCAGAGTTTATAATAGGTGTGTATGGGACGGAATGTTGCTGCTAGAGTGAGACAGCTCAACTGCTAGAGTGAGAAGAGCAAAGAAATTAATCTGAAAATCTTTTTTAAAACTGCTGCTGCGTCCGCGGCGTTTGCTCTACAGGTATGATTTTACCCTCAAAACGTAGCCATTGCTGTCCTCTTTCACCCAATGTGTTTACTATTGTCCTAGGTGTTATGGTTCTTTCATGAATGTCACCAATGCACAGCCTCCTCCCTCCAACTCTTCCATAGACTCTAATGTCAAAATGGCTCAGAAAGTTTGTTTGAAAATCAGAAGTACAGGCTGTCTTTACACTGTCACCACGTCCATATAATAAACTCCACAGGCATGAAAACTGAGAATTCAGTAGACTAGACATTGCTGTCGCTCACGGTGAAAGAATTTTGTCAATACGACGTGTACTTTTCATTTGGGAACGATTTGTTTCGGGCTGACTTTTCTGTTCATTTTAAGCAGCAAAAGTGAGGTGCATGTCTGTGTGCGTGTGTATGGAGCCATTGGGTGCAGTCACTATAGCAACCAGGCTCACACCTGCCTGCCTAACGAGCTCTGTCTCTCACTGTGCCAAGATTAATCTTAAGCACTTCTCTTTCAACTGCTGCTGTGTCCACAGTGTTTGCTCTACAACCATCATTTTACCCTCAAAACGTCGCCATCGTTCTTCTCTTTCCAACAGCGTGTCTTTCAAAGCTCAGACATGTAAACCTTAAAAACTGTGTGGATCCAAGTGGAGGGATCACATTTTAGTCATTCAGTGATTCAAAAAATATGAACTTTTAATATTCATTCAGATGTTTTCTGACTCTAAATTTTATTTTTTGTCATTACTCAGCTTTTTCTAATTTACATTTAAAACATTTTCAGCTATTTTCCAACTTCTTTTGTGTGAACGTCAGATTTCAGCATTCACACTGCAGTTTCTTCAGAAAATGCACTTTCTAGTGTTTTAATGTTCTTCATTATTAAACATTTGTACATAAATAAGTGACATAATACTCAGTACTTACTTTCGAAAGTTTACTCTTTGGCTCCTCCGCTTCAGCTGTCTGCCGTATTTTTCGGCAAAATTATCCACACCCACCGCCGCGCTATGACTTGTGGAATATGTGGGACCACGAAGTGTACACCGGACCACACTTCAAATTTGCGGAAATCGACGGCGCATTTGGAGTACACTTCGGATTGGGACAGCCGTCGTCGCATCGCTGTGACATAATAGGTCTCAAAATGCATACTTAGAAGCGTGCGGTCGCTGGATTGGGACACAGCCCATGGCCCTTTCTCAATTCTCATGTACGCAAGTCCGTACTCGCGTTCTTGGCGAGTACGGACTTGCTGAGAACGCGAGTACAGACTTGCGATTTGTACAATCGGAACACCAGCGTACTTGATGATGTCACAGGTCCGGAGTTTTTACTGCCGTCCCCTCTTAATTTAACTGTGAGTAATATCTTATGAAGCTTAACTTTAATCTCAGCCAAACCGATTTACTCAGGAACAAATAAAACACTGAAATAAACCAACTATTAACATTTAGAAGTGATCTAAGTGACTTGTATATCATGTTTAACCTCAGCAGCGAAATCTCTATTAATAAAACTAGTGTACATGTATGCCTTAATAAAAACAAACAGGTGAGATGTTAGAACGCTTTTATTTTTATTTTAGTGGACACTCAATACAATAGACAGCTGCTGGGGTTTGGGTTTGTTTAACCTGAGTATCGAAAAGACCGCACGGGGGAGGGGTTAAAAACGATGTGCCGAGAGTCCGCTGTTCTCGCCGGCTCTAGTGATCCTCGACCTCGCTGTCTGCTATGGAGCTGGCGGGTCACAGACATCTCCGAAAACGTCGGAGCACATTTGGAAATATATGATATCTTGATAAATCGAGCAGATATTTGAAGCTTACACAGCTACACTCTCGCTGGAAAATAACTTAAAAGTTTATTTTGTGACCCAGAAAGAGTAATATTTAAACGTTTTTAGCCGCACTCGTCCACCATTGCCGCGTTTGAGTTTTGGACGAAATGCATTCTGGGATATTTAGCTGTACCAAGTCCACACAAGTCACCACCAATGCATGCTTGATAAAGCAGGTGGAGCGAGAACACATCCGGGAATTTTTCGCATTCTCGGCTTGATGCGTACTTTGAAGTAGAACAGTACTTGGTCTCCGACTGATGACGTATCACCAGTACACGAGAACGCAAGTACGCACAAGTACGCATCTTGAGACAGGCCCCATGTCTTGCTTCACTCATGAGCAAACACTTCCTATCACAATTCTTCTAATAACTAATTGGCTCAACATAGCAAACTGTGTGAACCTGCGCCCCCTGTAGGCCTGGAGAAATAACATAAAAACAGTTCCAGTAGATACACAGTCATTCTGTTTCTAAAAACTGAGTGGTTATGAGAGGATGATCAACATATGAAGACATTACAAAGTTTTGTAATTCTTGTTTTGTACTCACTCAATGGAAATATATGTGTTTCATGAGGTGGATGAGTGACAGACCATAAAAATTATTTTCAAATTACTCTGGATGTGGCCTGACCATAACAGAAATGATACTAATATGAAATAATAATAGATATAATAATAGAAATAATATGTCATTCTTTATTTCCGGTTGTGTCCAGGCTGTCAGGCTGTCAGGTCTCAGAGGAAGGCTGTATCTGTCTGGGCTCAGCTCTGAAATCCAACCCCTCACGCTTAAGAGAGTTGGATCTGAGCTACAACCATCCAGGAGACCTAGGGGTGAAGCTACTGACTGCCGGACTGAAGGATCCACAGTGGAGACTTGACAGTCTCAGGTATGGACTCTACTGTTAAACTCACATGTAATTAGTACTTGTAAAGTAGGGGACCCAAACAGAATGTTGAGATGGTGCACCCACGATTCTGACTTTGTTCCCAACAAAAGTGACGACAGATTTGAGGCTCACATGCTATAATTCACTTCTCAGTTTTGCAGCTTTACAAAATAAGTATGGTTTAGAAAAAGCCAGACATTAATGAGACCAGCACAATGTTGTGTTTTCCAGACTTTATACTGGAATTCAGGTGTCTAAACAAGGGAATACGGACTATAAAAGGAAGCAGTGGGAGACTGAACTAAATGAAACCTGGGAAAAGTCTGCCAGCTTCAGTGGACTTTCACAGACTCAAATACATGGAGAGTGTTCTGTTTGAAGATTCAGAGAAGACATGTGGGTCATGGACATAGCTGTGGACTTTGCCACTTGTGGTCTTCTGGGGATGCCATATTATTAGAGGTTACAGGAAGGAAATCCATAGTCACATAAAATGTGTTTGGTGTTAAGATTCCCTTTAAATGTGAGTGATGTACCACAAAAGTTGAAAAGAAATGATAAAAACTGTTTGGTCTGCTTATGTAAAAAAACTCACATGCTCTCTTGCAAAAAGATCCTCGATAACGAGGAAGCTTCTGAAGGCTCATTCTGGCTTTATTTCTTCCTGCAGCCTGGAGCATGGTGGAGAGCAAAGGCTGAAACCTGGTCTGAAAAAGTGTAAGCATGTTTTTATTCTGCATCATTACAAACTAGTCACATTTCTGCTAAATGTCTCTCACTACATTGGTGAAAAACTCAGCGGTAAACATGTGAACATGTCACATGTCACATGTTCACATGTTTACTGATGCATCAGCTGCTCACGTCATAGTATCTGTCACTCGTGACAACACCGTGGTAGCACAAGGCTGGAAGTGTCTTGATGCATGCTCAATCATCCAGGTAAGTAAATCTCCAAAAGTTGATTCTGTTCATCTGGACGTTTTCAGTGGGAGAAACGTTTCGTCACTCATCCAGGTGACTTCTTCAGTCTCAGCTGACTGCAGGTTTCCAACCTTATAAACAGCACATTTGCACAATGACTGAAACCAGCCCACTGAAGGAACAATGGGCTGGGAGGTCAGTTCCTTCATTATAATTATGCAATATCTCATGACCATTGATCAACAACCACTGATCACAGCCCACTGATCAATGGCCATGAGTACCATTCACAGAGAGTTGGGGAATGGCTGCAATCACAGCATTGTAAGATGGTGACAGATGTACCCTTAGGCCCCCTCCTCCATTCAGAGATGGTCTTTCCCTCTTCACGTAAATGGCCTCCTTGACTCCGCGCTCAAACCAGCGTTCCTCCCTGTCCAGGATGTGTACATCCTCATCATTGAAAGAGTGTCCACTGGCCTGTAGGTGTAAATAAACTGCAGAGTCCTGGCCTGACGAGGTGGCTCTGCTGTGCTGTGCCATCCGCTTCGCCAGAGGTTGTTTGGTTTCCCCGATGTATAGTCCTGGCATTCCTCCTGGCACTTAACAGCGTACATTATGTTACTCTGTTTGTGTCGGGGGACCCGATCCTTGGGGTGGACCAGTTTTTGGTGCAGCGTGTTTTGGGGCCACAGAGACTCGGTAAAGAGAGGCGGTCACTTCTATTATCCCCAGAGAGGGAAAAGATCAATTGGACTGTGGAAATTACTGACCTGCAAGTGTCTTAAATACTGACTGTAAATTGAGATTGGAATCAGTATTACCAGACGTAATTGTTGTTGCCATTGCACTGTGTTGACGATAAAATTTGGGCTGTTCTTTCTGGGCTTCTTTTTTGTTTGTTTGTTTTTGTTTCTATGTGTATGGACAGACTGCAAATCAGTTTCTTACTGGGGACAATAAAGTTACCATTGAACAGACCTAATACACAACAAGTAAACAGATTTTATCAGACAAACTCAGGATAGTATTAGGAGAACACCACACATCATGAAGTGACTCTGCTAATAAGTTTAGCTGCAGAGAAAGCATTCGATTCTGTGAGTCTTTTCTGCATGAACTCATACAGTATCAGCACACTGGCAGCACTATATGATAAACCAAGATCAGTGTGGATCTGACAGACTCATTCTACCTACACAGAGGAGCACTACAAGGATGCTGCGCTCCTCCACTCCTCACCAATGGAAAAAAAAGGAGTAACATCTACTAAAGGAGAGCAGAAAATGGCCTTGTTTGCAGATGTTCTTCTGTTAGCTTTAACACAACCTACCCAAACACTCCCAAAATTGATGACCATGTTAGAATTTGGCTAATATTCTTGGTATAAAATTAATAGTACACATAAACTAAGGTTTACTTTAACCCATCAAAAGAACTAAGAATGAACTATAATTGGAAGTGGGTGAGTGTAGAATGAATGAATAGAATGAGTCTATTAAATGTTTGGGGGTTACCCTGCGGGGTTCTAAAATGTTTGAGGTTCAACATAAAGTCAGATGTTCAAAGGTGGAATCCCCTTTTTGACTTTGAGTTCTCGGATAGAGTCCATCAGGATGAACATTCTCCCACACATGCTTTATTATTTTCAGTGCCTCCCAAGATCGCTAAAACACTTTGAAGAATGGGACAGACTACTTTAGAGATATCTGTGGGAAGAGAGCCAGGGTCAGGTATAAAACACTACAAGGGGGGAAAGGGCCTTCCACACCGACGGGACGATTACTGCGCTGCCCAGATGAGACCATTAGTGCGTATATGTTCACTGTCCTACACATCCGGCTGGAAAGAAATAGAGGGGGCAGCTGTGAAGGTATTCCTGTTATGGCCCTCCTGGCTGATGGTAAACTCCAGGTGAGTTGAAGGTTTCAGAAAAGCCCTGTACTGGATTGTCCATGTAACGCCCTGAAAAGTGTAATTAGTACTTGTAAAGTAGGGGACCCAAACAGAATGTTGAGATGGTGCACCCACGATTCTGACTTTGTTCCCAACAAAAGTGACGACAGATTTGAGGCTCACATGCTATAATTCACTTCTCAGTTTTGCAGCTTTACAAAATAAGTATGGTTTAGAAAAAGCCAGACATTAATGAGACCAGCACAATGTTGTGTTTTCCAGACTTTATACTGGAATTCAGGTGTCTAAACAAGGGAATACGGACTATAAAAGGAAGCAGTGGGAGACTGAACTAAATGAAACCTGGGAAAAGTCTGCCAGCTTCAGTGGACTTTCACAGACTCAAATACATGGAGAGAGTTCTGTTTGAAGATTCAGAGAAGACATGTGGGCCATGGACATGGCTGTGGCCACTTGTGGTCTTCTGGGGATGCCATATTATTAGAGGTTACAGGAAGGAAATCCATAGTCACATAAAATGTGTTTGGTGTTAAGATTCCCTTTAAATGTGAGTGATGTACCACAAAAGTTGAAAAGAAATGATAAAAACTGTTTGGTCTGCTTATGTAAAAAAGCTATTACGAGGAAATGTCTGAAGGTTGAAGCACCTACCACTGAAGAATGGGTTACTATTTTGCATGAAGTTTACATAATGGAAGAGATCACGTTTTGTCTGGGTTCAAAAAGATCAGTTTTACAGGATCTGGTCAAAACAGTCGGACTACGTAACACCTGTAAGATCTGACTTCATGTAAAACCACAGTACTTAACTATTGTTTGTAGCTAACTCTTAATTAAACCTCCACAGTTTTCAGTCTTTCTGTTTTTTTCCATTTGTCACAACCAGTGATGCTTTTCTAACATCAACAACAGAAATAAAAAGAAAATTACAAAATGACCAGACCATAGTCGGTCCCTTTATGTCCCAATAATAACTTGTTAGATTGTATTTATTTAAACATCACTGTCAGTCTGGTGTTAATGATGCTTTGTTTTTATCCCACTCTCAGATTTCTGTGAACTTGCACTGGATACAAACACAGCAAACAGGAAACTCAAACTGTCAGACAACAACAGGCAGGTGACAGCAGTGACAGAGAAGCAGCCTTATTCTGATAATCCTGAGAGGTTTGACGTCTGGCTTCAGCTGCTATGTACCTCTGGGCTGACTGGTCGCTGTTACTGGGAGGTTGAGTGGAAAGGATTTGTTTTTATAGCAGTGAGTTACAGGAGCGTCAGAAGGAGAGGAAACAGTTATGACTGCAGGTTTGGAGGGAATGATCACTCCTGGAGTCTGAGGTGTGCTGAAGATGAAAGTTTCTCCGTTTGGCACAATAACAGAGAAACAGCCATCCCCTCCTCTTCCTCCTCCTCCATCTCTCACAGAGTAGCGGTGTATGTGGATCAGCCTGCTGGTATCCTGACCTTCTACAGAATTTCTTCCGGCTCACCGATCCATCTCTACACTTTCCACACCACCTTCAGCAAACCCGTGTACCCTGGGTTCTGGTTAGTGTCACATGGTTCTTCAGTGTCCCTCTGCCCACTGTAGGAGGACGAGTCTTCCATGTGCGGTTGCTGGCAGAAAGGTTTTGATTTTGAATGTTGAACATATGAAGTATGTGTGGGGATGGTCTAACAGATGGCAGAGTGTTAATACAATCATGTGATGTTCTGCTTGTATAATAAAACCTGTACTTCATGTTTTATAAATTCTGTAAACATCAAAAATTGCTCTTTTTAAAATCAGTTTTCTCCTCTCTGCTTACAAACTGTGATTCAAAGCATAAAATAAACCACATTATTTGTCATGTGTCATTGTGTGGTTGGCAGCTTTCAGAGGACACGGAGAGAGGAACTTCACTCAGACGGGTTTATTGTTGGAACTTAGAGAACAAAATGCAAAAGTAACAGAAAACTCGGATTAAACTAGAGTCGAGAACCTACTGGTTGCTAAACCAAAGAAACAGTGCACACACATGGGACAGGTGCGATGACGATGTGACAAAGACCAGAGGGACACTCAGACAATAAGGACGCAGGAGGGAATCAGGGCAGAGAGGACACACCTGGGAAACGTGGCTGAAAGGAATCTAAATGATGAAACACAGGAAGTAATAATAATAATACATTTTAGTATAGTATGGTGCTCCAGGAGTATGGGGTGTTTGGCCCATTGCTACGGGAACGCCTTGGTGTTCCCCCGACAAGCTGGAGGAGGTGGTTGGGGAGAGGGAGGTTTGGGCTTCTCTGCTTGGGCTGCTGCCCCCGCGACCCGGCCCCAGATAAGCGGAAGAAGATGGATGGATGGACATTTTATTTATAGGTGCCTTTAAAGATCATCAAGGTCACCTTACATTAGTACAACAAAATAAAAACATAAAGGTAAATGAAAAATAAAGAACAAGCATAGAAGCTAAACAAGGTAAAAATAGACAAAGATGGAGTCATGACGAAGGGTATGCAATCCTGAAAAGATGGGTTTGAAGACACAATTTAAAAGTAGAGAGAGAGTTTGTAGCCCGGAGATCTGGTGGAAGTGCATCCAAAGTCTCAGGCAGAACAACTAAAGGCTCTGAGTCCTGTGGAAGTCAGGCGAGCAGGTGGAACAGACAGAAGGGAAGCTGAAGAAGAGCGGAGTGTACGAGAGTGCGAGTACGTACGGAGGAGATCAGATAAATATGGAGGACCGAGGTTATGAAGGGCTTTGAAAGTAAGAAGCAGAAACTGGAAGCCAATGGAGCTGTTTAAGAACAGCTGTTATATGTTCAGTGGATCTAATTCTGGATATAATACGAGCAGCTGTATTTTGAACTAACTGCAGTTTATGGAGAGATTCATGAGGCAGACCACAGAGAAGAGAAGTACAGTCATCTAAATGAGAGGTGACAAGAGCATGGACGAGTATGGCAGTACTGTTTTGAGCGAGAGAAGAACGAAGGTGGTTAATATTACGAAGATAAAAATATAATTTATATGTGCTGTGAAGGAAAAAGTGCTCACCAAGACTCTTAACCTGGTGTGGCAGCTGTTAGAATAAATTCAGTTGTATTGTCATTAAGTTTAAGAAAGAACAGGACGCACACGAGATGGGACTATCAAAATAAGAGAGGAAACAAAACAGACTCACAGGCCATGACCCAGACTGGAGACACACAGAGAGACATGACACAAGGCTAACCTGAAACAACCAGCAAAGAGACATGGAGACATGACAGGGACCACAGATGAAGATAACCAAATATACTAACTCGCTTGTTTTAAATCAAGAACAATAATAACATATAGTTCAAAATAAGAACAACTGTGCAGGGAAGGTTAGGAAGACCATAAGAACAAATCAAAAAGCAAAACAGTGTATTTTGCTTTGTTAATGTTCTGCATAAATAAAAATCACCACAATGTCTTGTTGAATCTGAAAAAGACTATGGTAAATCACCAGTTAAATATACATACTTATACATAATACAAAGAGATATGCGGTATATATTATATATTAAATATCACATTAAATATTGTCATGATTTTGTATTTTATAAAAACAGGAGCAGATGAAAAAAGTTTATTTGGGAAATTCATCACCTGCAGAAATCTTTTTTGAATGAATTGACATGTAGCACCTCAAACACTATTACAACACATCTGAGGCCAAAATTTCGATGTATGCTTTGGGTCATTGTCTTGTTGGAAGACCCAGCAATGACCTAAACCTAGACAAAAAAATACTCCCATACAGCTTGTGTCAAAATTTGATTGATGACCCTAGCCTTGACCTTTTGACCCCTCCCCTCCCCCACAGGAAGTGTGTAATATGATCCATAATCGCGCCACCTGTTGTGAGAAAAAAAAAGTTTTTAGAGGGAGGGGGGTCTGCGGAGGGAGGAGAATAAAAACAGAGAGGGCGGCGCACAATGCGCAGACGCAAGATGGATCCTTTCATTCTGCAGCCCTGTGTACTTGGACGGGGAAGAGATCTGGGGATCAGTGAGGGAGGGGTATGGTTCCTGGGGGTGAAGCATCAGATTTCTGTTGAGTCAGTGCTGTATAGAGAGACAGAGCGGCAGTTAGTTTTCCACAAACTCATAGTTTGAATTCTGTTTCAGTATTATGACAATTTTCTCAGTATTTCTTTTTTCAATAGCGGATGTATTTTACTTTCTTATATGACAGGCACAATAAAATAAAAAAACTTTGAGATTATCTGACTAGTAACGGATTACATATACACACACATATATAGTGCCGGGTAGAGGTAAGCTACACCAGCGCTTGTAATGGGAAAAAAAAGAGTGACTTCCTATTGGCTGTAGAGAACCATTTCTTTCAATACTATTTTACTTTCTTATATTACAGACGCAATAAAGAACCTTTAAGATTATCTGCCTAGCAACAAATTGCATTTTTATAGAGCAGGGCGGAGGCAGGCTACACCATCGCTTGTGATGAAAAGAAGAACTTTCTATCTGCTTGTAACCTACAGGCCGCCCACCTCATTCGTGTAAAAAATGAATATCCCTTAGTGAATACTTAGGATGCTTACTTTTACAATTAAAACACCCTCGGATGAGGTATTTTGGTTTTGTGCAGCCCGCTCCTTCTCAGACCAAAGTAAAGAGTTTTTCTTCATGTTTGAGCTCCTTTTACATCAGGTTTTCTCATTAGCAGAAAATAGACGGATTCCCTAAAAAGAAAATGGTCTTGTTTTACAGACACCAAGGAGGAGTCAACAACCCCTCTCTAATCAATATTAGTATTTCTTAATGCTTATAACCTACAGACCGCCCACCTCATATGTGTAAAGTAAGCCTTAGTGGGAAAAAAAGCATCGTGCCCGTATTTGGAAATCGGCCCTAATTAATTTTATTAAAACACCAGGTATTTTGGTTTTTTGGAGCCACTCCTTATCAGACCAAAAGTAAAGAATTTTTCTTCATTATTTTGAGTCACTTTTACAACAGGTTCTCTCAATAGACAGAAACCCGAAAAGAAAACGGCCCTGTTTTACGCATATCGAGGAGGAGTCAGACGATCGCCGGTTCATCCCGGTCAATTACCTCCGAGAGATCGGGACGCTTCCTCCGCCTCGTACCATAAACGTATGAGAAGAAAACCCCCAGAGAATTTATTATTTTGGTAAGAGAGAGAGAGAAAATCAATCAAACTTTTCTACAAAACGTTATACCACTCCGGGCCAGGGGGGCGATATAGCACGGACCGGCTGGATGACTACGCCGGATGGAAGCATAACCGGAAGCGTGGCAGGGAGGGGAGGGGTCAAAAGGTCAAGGCTAGGGTCATCAATCAAATTTTGACACAAGGTGCGCATGCAATTCGTCACGCTTGGGGATCAAATTACACACTTCCTGTGGGGGAGGGGAGGGGTCAAAAGGTCAAGGCTAGGGTCATCAATCAAATTTTGACACAAGCTGTATGGGAGTATTTTTTTCTAGACTACTAGCAGATTTCTGCATATTCTCATACGTTTATGTTTATTCATAAGTTTAACTGTGGGAACTGTGTTCCTGGGGTTGAAGGCCTGTCCCTTTCTTCGCCAAACATAAGCAACATCCATGTGCCCAAACAGTTCCAGTTTAGTCTCATCAGGCCAAAGCACAGACTTCCAAAACTCACCTTTACCTTTCAAATTTTCACGGGCAAACCTCAGTGAGGCTGTGATGTGCTGCTCTTTGAGTAAACAGGTTCTTCTAGGACGATGCCGCTGAAGTCCACCACAATGAAGAGCCCTCCCAACTGTGTTCCTGGAAACATTCAAGGATTCAAGGAGCTTTATTGTCATTCGCGTCACATGTTAACATGAGGTGGAACGAAATTATGCACACACGGTCCCGGAGCGAAAAGACACAAAATAATGAAAAAACTGAATTTTTAAAAAGTAATAAATAAATATATATATATTTTTAAACAAACAGAATCAAAGGTAATAAAACAATACAATAAATAATACGATAAGTAGAGTGCAACAACCTGAGTACCAGTATGGAGTATGGATATAGAGCGTAGGTGTAAATAAATACTTTAGCAGCAAAGGGCATGATGGCCAGCATTGATAAAGTGATGGTGTCAGTAAGTGTCAGTAGTGATTAAAGTGCTACAATAACAGTTCTTGTCCATTTATACACTGAGAAGTCTCACAGCTTCTGGAATGAAGCTGTTTCTCAGTCTGGTGGTTTTGCATTTAATGCTCCTCAGCCTCCTGCCTGAGGGGAACATCTGTAGAAGGAGATGAGGACTGAGCTCTCCATTCCTGCACGTCTCAACCTCCTCAGGAAGTAGAGCCTCTGGTGAGCCTTCCTGATCAGGCTGGAAGTGTTGTTTTTCCAGGTGACGTTGCTATCTAGGTACATACCCAGGTACTTGTAGCTGGGTACTACTTCGACTGCAGATCCTCTGATGTGCAGGGGTGCGTGTGTGTGTGTCTTCCCCTCCTGAAGTCCACAATCATCTCCTTCGTCTTCTTCTCATTTAAGCAAAGATTGTTTTTCCTGCACCAGTCCTCCAAGTGTTCCACCTCCTTCCTGTAGCCGGTCTCCTCATTGTTTGTGATGCATGCAACCACAGCTGTGTTGTCCGCAAACTTTACAATATGACAGCCTGGATGGTTGGGTGAGCAGTCATCTATAAGCAGCGTGAACAGGAGGGGACTTAGCACACAGCCCTGAGGGGAGCCAGTGCTGAGGACTCTGGAAGATGAGGAGACGTTGTGGATCCTCACAGACTGCGGTCTGTTGGTCAGGAAGTCCAAGACCCAGTTACAAAGAGAGGAGCTCAGTCCCAGAGTCAGTAATTTGTCAAGAAATTAGGGTCCTCAAAGCAGGTGTAGAGCTGGTTGTTGAGAGCCTTAGGCAGAGAAGGATCCCTGGGGCATTGTGTATCCCTGGTTTTGTAGTCAGTGATGCACTTGATACCCCTCCACATACTGCGTGGATCCTAGGAAGAAAGATGACCCTGAATCCTCCGTGCGTATGTGGCTTTGGCTCTCTGACGCCTGCACGCCTGCAGTCAGTTCTCTCCTAGAGAGAACTGACTGCAGTTTGTGTGCATCACCAGACCTGAAGGCGGCATCCCTGCCTTTCAGCAGGGCACGGACTTCTGCATTCAGCCAGGGTTTCTGGCTTAGATAGCACAACACTGACTTGGTGGTGGTAACATCCTCCGCACACTTACTAATGTAGCCAAGAACAGCAGATGTATACTCCTCCAAATCCAGCTTCTCCTTATACACTGCAGCATCCCTGAAGACCTGCCAGTCTGTGCATTCAAAGCAATCCTGCAGTGCAGAGTCTCTGTCATTGGGCCACACAGTGATGGTTTTCTGTGTGGGTTTGGAGCGTCGTATGGGGGGTGGTAGGCAGGGACCAGCATAATGCAGATGTGGCCGGAGAGGCCGAGGTGGGGGCGGGATACTGCTCTGTATGCGTCTCGCATATTGGTGTAAACACGGTCCAGCGTGTTATTTCCCCGTGTCGGTATGGTGACAGGTTGGTGAAACCTTGGCAAGATGTCTGTCAGGTTTACGTGGTTAAAATCCCCAGCCACTACGTAAAAACCTTCCAGGTGCTTATTCTGAAGCGAGCTGATATTGTTGTGTAGCTCCAGAAGAGGTCAGGTCAGCAACAATCGTCTTTGCAGATGTCCAGGGTTCTGCAGTTGTTCTGCAGACAAATTCAGGATTTTGTTTCCAAGTTAGTTTTTCATAAACCATAACTCCCCAAAATTTTGTTTGAGACACTTGAGTAAGTTTAAAGCCCTTGATAAATAAATTTGTGCCTTTAACCCTCTGGGGTCCAGGGTATAATTGCCCGTTTTTGACTACTTTTGATTTTAGCTCTATATTTCACCTTTAAAATATGTTTTTCTTGCCTTGTTTGGTATCATTATTTTCAGCACAACCTCAAATATCTGAAATTTGAGTTATTTTTTCATTTTGGTATACTATATTAGCACAGTTGATCTAAATTCAATTCAATTCAATTCAATTCAATTCAATTCAATTTTATTTATATAGCGCCAAATCACAACAAAAGTTCAAGGCGCTTTATATTGTACAGTAGATAGCACAATAATAAATACAGAGAAAAACCCAACAATCATATGACCCCTATGAGCAAGCACTTTGGCGACAGTGGGAAGGAAAAACTCCCTTTTTCGGCAGAACCAGGCTCAGGGACACCGGTTGGGGTGAAAGAAGGAAAACAGGATAAAGACATGCTGTGGAAGAGAAATTCAGACAAAAACTTCAAAATCCGAGTGGAAAAAAGTTATATTTTTTACTGTAAAACCCACAAACATGTTTAACGAATCATTTTCAATGCAAATAGAAATGGTATATTTCTAAAAATTATGCACAAGTTTTGCAAACAACAAAGTTATATGGTACCATTTACCTAAAAATGCAGCCAAGGCCTCAGGCGTTTTTTTATATAACCATTTAAATCTATTTACAGAACAATCAGGTCTTCTGCATCATATAAGAAGGCACACAAATTATTTGTGCCAGTCCAAAAAAATAGTTTGTGTTCAGTATAAGACAGAGGAGAACACCACAGGCCTAAACCCTGCAGGTCTGACAGCAGCAGGTGCATCAGTCCAGTTTTCCACGTGGGAACAGCGTTTACACTGGAATCTGCCTGTGACAGCTTTTTTAGAGCAAATGTGACATTCAGCAGTCTGACCGACACACAATACAAAACAATAACTACACAACACACTAACTACAGCCTCCAAACACGCTAAACGTCACTAATGTCTCACATATGAAAACTCGCTCTCTCTCTTTCTTTCGCTCGCCCGCCTCGCAGGTGTCACTCCTAAAAACTTCCCCTACTCCCTAAACAACCCAGTGCCACATGTTGCCTTATCACTTTTTTGATTGGCTGACATGGTAAACTCGAACACCAATAGGGAAGGGGTCTTTTTTCTTTTTCTTTTTTCACTCGCAAGCGGAGAGTGTTTGCTAGCTGTCTGTAGAAAGCTCCGTTTTTACCGTTCTTCCCGCTGTAAACGCCACTGTTTTATTCAGAAAAAAACATCGCGTGTATTTTTTTTATCATAACTGTGGTTTTACGTGGCCCATCGACACAATTCAAAAACTGATATATAGTTTGAAGTCCGCACTTTCGAGCCAAGTTGAAATGGAGACTCTGATGCGCTGCATTTTGTAGCTGTGTCGTCTTAAATTGGTCATGTGATTTTGACGTGCCGGCGCGTCCAGCGACCCCAGAGGGTTAATATCATTTTTTTGTACTAAAGATAATAAAGTTAGTTTTATGAACATTAAGTAACAGTTTGTTAACTTTAAACCATTCAGAAATAATAGACAAGTCTTCATTTTCTTTTTTATAAGACCATCAAATTTAGAATGTGATAATGGAAGATCGGTGTCATGTAACACAGTGAGGAGAATTATTGAATTGATTATATTAATGGACCAACAGGTTCGACTTTAGCAGCACAGTGGTGTGTTTAAATGAGACACAGAGACAGGAATGTGAGCAGCCGGCATTCGACAAAGTAAAACCACATAAAATTACCGATATCGGGTGCACCCTGGTAACCTGACTCCTAAACTATTCTAGAAAACAGATTACTCAAATTATTCAATGACCACTCAAAGGAAGATCTCATGCACTTTTCACATGTGGAGGATTTCACAGTCCAAATAAAACTCACCCAAAGGGTATAGTCCAAACATTCCCAGGGTGTGAAAGAAAATAGGAATGAGAAAATGTCAGTCAGTGATCTGATCAGTAGCGGTTTTAGATACGGGCGACACGGGCGGTTGCCCGGGGCGGCATCATGGTGGGGGGGCGGCATCACGGGCATCGGCAAAAAAAAAATTGCTCGTACTCATGCCAGCGCATATTGGGAATGGCATAGGCACCGATCGGGTTTCTATCGCCCATTTGCTGGGAGTAAGGGCGCCCTCCGTTTGCGAGGTGCGCCTGCTGCTTGCGGCACAGGGAGGAGAGGGCGGGGCGGCGGGGGATTCTCTGGGTGGCTGGAGCAGCATCTAATAACCAACTCGCAAAATAAAACTAAATAAAAACAAACCAACATTATGATACAGACTTATAATTTGCACCGATGTTTTTTCGAAATTCTATCCGCGAAAAGTGAGCGCGAGAGCCCTCGGTGCGCCTGCGCGCTGCTGAAGTCAAAGTAAACTTTATTGTCATCTCCGCTACATACAGTCCAGTATATAGAGAGACGACGAGGCTCCAGTTACAGCAGTGCAAGTAAACAAACAATAAATATAAGAAGAGTAAGAAAATAAATATACACTTTAGGACTCGGGGTAAAGGGATCAATAACAATTTAAAATGTATATTTTATATTTTGTTGATTTAAAGTCTCACACACAACCCGTTTTTAAAGTTTAAAAAAAAGAGAAAAGAAGAGGAGTGTAGCGACTTCCACAGTCGCTAGAGGCTGGGGACTGAGCCTGCCTATTTGCCTGATGCGCTGTCAACTGTACGCAATAATGCGAGAGGTGGAATTGCTTGCTTGTTTATTAAAGTGCTTGAAAAGTTTACAGAGCAATGTGATCAGCTCGCGATTCAAACTCTTAAAACATCACAGCTCTAATGCAACAAGGGGAAACTCGTTGTGCTGCGGTCAACAAAAACTACAGCTACCCAGCCTCCTCTCTATCAAAATCAAACCAGGGAAAGACAGACTGACAACGCCCTCTTAATGTCCCACGTGACTCTCGTTACACATCACCATAGCCAAACAAATGAAAACCCAGTGATCATTAAAATTCAATACATTTAATTATGGCTCCTACAAGGAGAAACGAGCAAAAGATACAGGTAAGCAGATGTGTCATTGGATAATGGCAGGTCATGTATCCTAAAACATAAAGAATCAGAATACTTTCTTAATCCCTAAGGAAATTATGTGGGTTACAGTTCCTCCAAGAAGAAATGGTAAAAATAGTAAGAGTAAGAGACTAAACTCCAAACAATATATACAATAATATAATATTAATTAGTCAGTGTCAATTGTTGATTTGTCCTGTTCCCATTATATGACGAATTATGATGTCTGTTTGGTAGCCGTTTGCATACTATGCATACGCTCTCTCTTCATATATAGGGTCATATACAGTTAAGCCCATAATTATTCATGCCCCTGCCGAATTTTGACTTAAAGTTACTTTTGTTCAACAAGTTCTTTTTTGAGCAGAAATGACACAGGTGTCTCCCCAAAGATAATAAGACGATGTACAAGAGGCATCATTGTGGAAAAAATATTTCTCAGGTTTTATTTATATTTTAGCAAAAGTATCATGTCCAGAATTATTCATACCCTTCTCAATAATCAATAGAAAAAAGCCTTTATTGGCTATCACAGCAATCAAACGCTTCCTATAATTGCAGACCAGCTTTTTGCATGTCTCCACAGGCATTTTTGCCCATTCATCTTTAGCAATGAGCTCCAAATCTTTCAGGTTGGAGGGTCTTCTTGCCATCACCCTGATCTTTAGCTCCCTCCACAGATTCTCAATTGGATTCAAGTCAGGACTCTGGCTGGGCCACTGCAAAACGTTAATGTTGTTGTCTGCCAACCATTTCTTCACCACGTTTGCTGTATGTTTTGGGTCATTGTCGTGCTAAAATGTCCACTGGTTCCCAAGGCCAAGTTTTTCTGCAGACTGCCTGATGTTGAGAATCTTCATGTATTGCTCTTTTTTCATGGTGCTGTTTACTGTGATTAGGTTCCATGGTCCATTGGCTAAAAAAACACCCACAAAGCATTAGGTTCCCACCACCATGTTTGACAGTGGGGATGGTGTTCTTTGGGTTGAAGGCTTCTCCATTTTTATGCCAAATGAAGGCAACATCATTGTGACCAAATAATTCAATTTTTGTTTCATCTGACCATAACACTGAAGACCAGAAACCTTCTTCTTTGTCCAGATGAGCATCTGCAAAGGCCAAATGAGCTTTTGTGTGCCTGGAGAAGTGGCGTTTTCCTTGGTCTGCATCCGTGGAACCCAACAGTGTCCGTTGGACTGTCTGCCTTGAGACATTGCCACCAGCAGAGCCCAGATTCACCAGAATGGCCTTGGTGGTGATCCTTGGATTCTTTTTCACCTCTCTCACTATTCTCCTGGCCAACACAGGTTTCACTTTTGGCTTCCGACAACGTCCTCTGAGATTTTCCACAGTGCGGAACATCTTGTATTTTTTAATAATACTTTGCACTGTAGCCACTGGAACTTGAAAACATTTGGATATGGCCTTGTAGCCCATTCCTCACTTGTGAGCAGCCACAATGCACAGCTGCAGGTCCTCACTGAGTTCCTTTGTCTTAGCCATGAATGTCCACAGACCACCTGCAGAGAGCTGCTGTTTTTCACCTGTTGAGTTGATCAAAACAGCTATTTCCAATTAATCAGGGTAATTAGGATGCTTTAGAACAGCTTTGACTATTTGGAATGGTATGGAACTTTGGATTTTCCCAGAGACTGTGACAGTTTGTAAAGGGTATGAATAATTCTGGACATGATGCTTTTTGCTCAAATGTAAATAAAAGCTGAGAAATATTTTTTTCCACAATGATGCGTCTTGTACATCATCTTATTATCTTTTGTGAGACGCCTGTGTCATTTCCAGTCAAAAAACTAACTTGCTAGTTGAGTAAAAGTAACTTTAAGTCAAAATTTGCCAGGGGTATGAATAATTATGGGCTTAATGTATGTGTGTGTGTGTGTGTGTGTGTGGGGGGGGGGGGGGCGCCAGAGGGCGTGTTCGCCCCGCCAAACAGGCTAGGACCGCCACTGGATCTGATGTATAACCAGCTGCACGGTGCAGCAAGGTGCAGCACGAATCTTCAAGTGGAAAAAAAGGGAACCTCAGTGTCTCTTAGTCCAGGTGGGAAGGTTGGAGGAATCCACCTCAGGAGGAATCCAGCATGCAAAAACCTGACCTATCAACAGACAGGATGAGAAGAGTTTAATTACGCTGTTCGTAATTTGTTCGTACTTTGTAATTAAAATACTCAAATTTGCAAAAATAATACATTTCTGTTGTACAACCTATGCATTGCTGCAATGTTTTATGAAAACAAGTATCTAAGTTGATTTATTGCATATGCAACAATTAATAACCAAATTATTCAGATGAATGCAGTTATTCAACAATAAAGTGCAAACGGTATGTGCTCACCGATCTCAGTGTATCATGCTTGAAGACAGCAGTATGGTGTCTCTCTGTAACATACACAGTAATGATGACATTTCAACGTAAATAAAAATAAACATAAGTTGTATTGGAAGCAGAATTAGATGAACTTTCAGGCAACTGATAACTGATAACGAGGGCTAACAATTTAGCTCCATGTGGTGCTCTTTAAAGTGGCTATTAGAGGACTACGTTTTTATAGACATTTTTTAAATCATTAATCTAAACCAAAAATAAGAGAGGGCCCAAAATGGAACCTTGGGGAACCCCACATACAAGTTTAGCTCTATTGGAATTCTGGTTATTAACAGAGAGACGCTGTTCTCTTTTCAAAAGGGTAACTAACCATTTAAGAACAATATTTTCCAATTTTAATTAGTTTGTTAAGAGAATTTTAAAATGAACTGTGTCAAATGCCTTTGACAAATCTAGGAATATACCAAGGGAATATTTTTTTTATCATCTAAATCTGTTGTAATCTTATCTACAAGCTCTAGAAGGCCCATGTCTGTAGATATTCTTTTCTATAAATGCATACAGGTGATTATACAATAATGTCCTGATCAAAAGTTTAAGACCACCTGAAAAATTACCAAAAATTATATTTTGCATGGTTGGATCTCAACAAGGTTCCAAGCAGAGCTTTAACATGCAACAAGAAGAAATGGGAGTGAGACAAAACATTTTTTTGATCATTCATTTTATTAAAAACAACGCTTAAACTGAAACAGGCTGTTTTACAGCTGATCAAAGTTTAGGACCACATGCCTTTAAAAGCCCAAATCTGTGCAAAAATGTGGATTGTCACATTTTTGGTGGTGGTAACATCCTGTCATTGTCATTTCCTGTCAGGTAGTCACACTGTTGTGACGTTACTGCAAAGACAAAAAAAGTTCCTTTTTTGAACGTGGTCAGGTTGTTGAACTGCATAAGCAGGTTCTCTCACAGCACGCCATTGTTGCTGAGGTGGGACGCAGTGAGACGCTCATTTGGAATTTCTTAAATGATCCTGAGGGTTATGGAACAAAAGAGTCAAGTGGAAGACCCAAAAATATTCACCAGCACTGAGCCGGAGGATCCAATTGGCTGTTCGTCAAGACACTGGATGATCCTCGACCCAAATTAAGGTTGGTGCGGACTGCAGCCCCATAACCATCTGAGACTGAAGGTCTTCAAAAACAAAACACGTCTTCAAAGGCCTCGTCTCCTTGAACGGCACAGAACTGACCTTTTGGACCAAACATGGGACACTGAAAGGTGGAAGAAAGTTTGATTCTGTCATGAGAACAAATGTAACCTTGATGGTCCTGATGGTTTCCAACATTACTGGCATGACAAACAGATACCACCTGAGGCGTTTCTACGCCCACAGTGGAGGGGGTGCCATAATGGTCTGGGTGTTTTTTCCTTCAGAGGAACAGTGGAGCTTCAGGAGGTGCAGGGCGTCAAACGGCTGCTGGCTGTGTCCAGATGTTGCAGAGAGCATCCCTCATAACTGAGGGCCCTCATCTGTGTG
>JAQSNX010006574.1:0-23454 GCA_029532605.1 Oreochromis grahami
GGCTGTCTACCGTACTATCCCTATTCGCCAATAGGTCAAGGGTCAGCGTCCTGCTCAGGCGCTAGCGTTACCAAGGAGAAAAGTACGCTTCTTAACAGACGACGCTGTCATTCTAGAAGAATTTAGAATAATTTGAAACAACAATCTACACCCAAAACAGGATTAAGATTGAGGCAGATCTACCTTTGTGGACATAGGGGACTTGAACCCACAACATGACCATCACAAGACAGACCGAATGACCAACGGGACTCGAACCCACAAAAATGACCAAATTCCCTACTTTCTACGTGAGACTCGAACTCACTTTAACTCTTTTCCTTTTCTTTGGGACTTGAACCCAGTACTTTTACTTATAACTTATCATTACTTCAACCAGCATGCTCATGAGATTACCATCAAAATCAAAACAGACATTCACCAGTAATTTCAGTGAGTAGACTTTAATTTTGTAATGTCCAATCTGGCACACTTTGGAAAATTCAACAGGTATGTGCCTTACCTTTGGATAAGCCAGCTTGTCTCTCACTTTCGACCAGTGACTCGTATCTGCCCGTCTAATCACCACGGACCCTGGATCTCTCCGTCTACACCTCGAAACTTCCCCTCTCACCGGACGATGCCCCCAATTGTTAAGGGTTCAGAAATTGAGGAGGAAGACCAAAAATAACGACCACTGATCCGGCCGGGTGCAATTAGACAACATTTTAATGAATACACATGTGGAGTCCAACACTGTGCAGATTCAGTGTTGAACTGTCTTACAATAGTCAGAACAAAGCTTTATAGGAGTATAATAGTACGGCCCCCCTTCTGTTGCCAGGCAGACTCAAGATCTCCTACGTCAATCCAAAACCACAAATGTTCTTTTTAAACTATGAACATTGTCTTCGCGTCGAAGCCAGGTGTCTTCCTGTTGTCCCCGGACGCTCGCTTATCTGTCTGGAACATCAGGCCCACGTTCTGCACAAACTGTCACTCATGCAAGCACA
Organism: Oreochromis grahami; assembly: GCA_029532605.1. Lineage (NCBI taxonomy): Eukaryota > Metazoa > Chordata > Actinopteri > Cichliformes > Cichlidae > Oreochromis > Oreochromis grahami. Next base: position 993 of record JAQSNX010006574.1, read on the forward strand.
ATTTTGCAGTCGCAAGCAAAACATGAATAAACTCTTACCTACTCAAATGAGTCTATCTAATATGTTTGTATGTATGTGTCAGCTTCTGCTGCCCTTTGTTTCACCCTTCACTTCATCAGCTCAACCTTGTAACCTTTCCACCATACAGAAGGCCAGCACGTACACAACTGAAACTATGTGTGTGTATGTGTGTCTCGTCCTTAAATGCTCTCTCATCTCACCCTTTGCACTTCTGACCTTTCACCAGAACAGAGGCTCATCCTTACATGTAATACCCCAATTGGAACTATATATGTAATATGTTGAGTAAATGTTTTAATCAAGAGCCTCTACTAAAAGCTTAATCCAAAGATATAAATGCATAATAAAATAACCTGCTCTTGGCTTGCACTCAGACTCTGCTTTCAGTTGCACTTTTGCAAAGCATAGCGTTTCCTGTCTCCTTTTGCACAGAGTATATTTAAGATTATAGGAGCATTGAAAAGCATTTAGAATTATAGATTCAACTCAACAGTTTAAAGTGGTTCTTACTGGACCTGTAATAAAAGCTTAATTGGGTGCCAATGTGTTTAAACATCTAAATACAATATCAATATTAATAATTAATGGAATAGTAATAATGATCATAAAAATAGCAGCAAATAATAGCAGCATAATATTTTACTCTTCCTGACAACAGATAAAGGTGTGGGGGTGTAAGCTAAAGGAAAAACCTTTGGAGGTTCAGCTGGACAAGGTTTCAGTTGACCTCTGACATGATAAGATAAGATAAAGGAACTCTTTTGTAATGAAAAAACTATGGAACTACAGTTGGGATGTGTGAGTGCTGGGATGCTCTTGATAAGGATGGCTCTTTTTTTATGACTTCTTCTGCTGACTGTAGGGGGTCTAACTGTAACCCCCTCTGTCTAACTGTTGCAGAGTTAAGAATATGTAGTTTTAGAAGTATCCCTGTTTATATCTAAAGGAATACCTGCTGTTTGTGGTATTCTGTTTAAAAACTATTAGCCTCTGTGTCTTTCAGTTGTTGTGCTCTGTTTAAAACTATTTGCTTCTGTGACTGTTCGAAGCGCTAAAGAAAAAGCAAAATGCTCCTAACTAGTTAAACTAAATCATGTATGTCTAAATAACAGAGCTCTGAGACCTATACAATCCTTTAAAAACGGTTAAATTAAAACACATAATGGTTTCATTAAATAAAACGCTATTAAACACATATAAACTCATATGACTCCTGAACTCACATGCACGAGCAAAAAGTCCGTTCACGCGCACACGCACTCACATGGACGGGAAGGGGAAAGGGGAGGGTGTGAGGGGAATAGTAAGAAACTAGCTGTCTTGGCGAAACAAAGTGTTTTTGTACAACTTCCTAAAGATAGCTATAACTTTTGATAAAAGAGTCAGACACACATATTTACGGCTTTATCCTATAGAATTCAATATGTCTGTCTCGGCAAAACAGGTTTTGCAGCTGTTTGAGCTAAGATGTTCAAGTTATTCACAAAACGAAAACGTTTACTTTAGTTAGGGCGATAACTCCATTCAAATGCATGGAATAGTAAGAAACGCGCTGTCTCGCCGAAATAAAGCGTTTTTGTCCAACTTTATAAAGATAGCTGTAACTTTTGATAGAAGACTCAGACACACATATTTATGGCTTTATGCTATAGCATTCAATATCCCCGTGTTGGGAAAACAGGTTTTGCAGCTGTTTGAGCTGAGATTTTCAAGTTATTCACAAAATGAAAACGTATTCTTTGTTTCGGGCGAGAACTCCATTCAAATGCATGTAATAATAAGAAACGCGCTGTCTTGGCGAAATAAAGTGTTTTTGTACATGTTCATAAAGTGTTAAAATCTCCCAGTTCTTTTAGTCTTTGGGCTGAAGGAAGGACAATACTCGGTGTATGAAAGCTCAATCAACAATCACTTTATTACATACAATTCAACACTTTATGAGCACAAACCATCCGGTTGGGGAGACATGCATGCAGGGGATCACAGCAAATCTCCAACTGGTGGAGGGTTACTCAAGCTCTTATAGCCTCTAGTGGCCCGCACCTAGTCGTAAAAACAAACATTCACATTCTTCTTCTCACATGGTGCGTAAGTTATGATCTCGGCTCCCTGTTTTTCTGCTATCAGAACAGAAAGGCCCTGACTCTCTGCACACAATATTCTCTTCTTAACTCAGCAGCATAGTGCATCATAAAACAATATCATCCATTCACAATAAATCAGCAGTCTAATGTAATACAAATCAGTTTAACAAAAGTAATAGTTATCACCTTCTTCTAATTCAGGAGAATAATGAAAACGAAAACTACATAATAATTTCACAATCTTTAATTAGGGGTATAACATGGCATAAGATAATATTATAATCTCACAAAAGATAGCTGTAACTTTTGATAGAAGACTCAGACACACATATTTATAGCTTAATGCTATAGCATTCAATATCCCCGTGTTGGGAAAAAAGGTTTTGCAGCTGTTTGAGCTAAGATGTTCAAATTATTCACAAAACGAAAACGTATACTTTGGTTAGGGCAATAACTCCATTCAAATGCATGGAATAGTAAGAAACGCGCTGTCTTGGCGACACAAAGCGTTTTTGTACAACTTCATAAAGATAGCTGTAACTTTTGATAAAAGACGCAGACACATGTAATTATGGCTTTGCCTTGTAGAATTCAGCATCCCCGTGCTGGGATAATAGGTTTTGCAGCTGTTTGAGCAAAGATTTTCAAGTTATTCACAAAATGAAAACCTATACTTTGTTTCAGTCGAGAACTCCATTCAAATGCATGTAATAGCGAAAAACGCATTAACTTGGTGAAATAAAGCATTTTGCTACAACTCTTCATAAAGATAGCTCTAACTTTTGATAGAAGACTCAGAGACACCTATTCATGGCTTGGCCTTATAGGATTCAGCATCCCTGTGCTGGGGAAATAGGATTTGCAGCTGTTTGAGCAAAGATTTTCAAGTTATTCACAAAATAAAAACCTATACTTTGGGCGAGAACTCCATTCAAATTCATGTAATAGCGAGAAACGCTATCACAGGCCTTGGTGTTATGTCAGCATCACAGGTCCTGGTATGGTGAATATGGCCTTAGCCAGCACCACAAGCCCTGGTATCCTGCAGATGGCATCACAGGAAGAACTGACCCTTGTGTAATTTGGATGGCATCAGCCAGCAACACAGGACATGGTGAAATATGCATGGTATCAGCCAGCAACACAGGCCCTGGTCTGGTGAAGATGGCCTCACCCTGAAGCAAAGGCCCTGGTGTGGTGAAGATGGCCTCACAGGAACCACTGGCCCTGGTGTAATGTGGATGGCTTCAGCCAGCAGCACAGGCCCTGGTGAAATGTTGTTGGCCTCAGTCAGCATCACAGGCCCTGGTGACATGTAGTTGGCCTAAGCCAGAATCACATGCCATGGGTGAATATGGATGGCATTAGGCAGCAGAATAGGCCCTGGTGTGGTGAAGATGACCTCATCTAGAAGCAGAAGCCCTGGTGTGGTGAAGATGGCCTCAGCCAGAAGAACAGGCACTGGTGTAATGTGGATGGCTTAAGCCAGCAGCAAAGGCCCCGGTGTGGTGAAGATGGCCTCAGAGAAAGAACTGGCCCTTGTGTAATGTGGATGGCTTCAGCCAGCAACACATTCCTAGTGTAATGATTGGCCTTAGCCAGCAGCACAGGCCCTGGTGAAATATAGTTAGCCTCAGCAAACAACACATGCCAGTGTGAAATGTGGATGGCATCAGCTAGCAGCACAGGCCCTGGTGTGGTGAAGATGACCTCAGCCAGAAGCAGAGGCCCTGGTGTGGTGAACATGGCCTCAAAGGAAGTACTGGACTTGGTGTAATTTGGATGGCGTCAGCCAGCACCACAGTCCCTGGTGTGGTGAAGATAGCCTCAGCCAGACACAAAAGCCCTGGTGTAATGTGGACGGAATCAGACAGCAACACAGGCCCTGGTGTGGTGAAGATTTCCTACGCTGAAAGCACAGGCGCTGGTGTAATATGGATGGCTTCAGCCAGCAGCACAGGCCCTGGTGAAATGTAGTTGGCCTCAGCCAGCAACACTGGCCCTGGTGACATCTAGTTGGCTTAAGTCAGAGTCACAGGCCCTGGTGACATGTAGTTGGCCTAAGCCAGCATCACACGCCTTAGTGAAATGTGGATGGCATCACAGGCAATGATGTCGTGAAGATGGCGTCACAGGTAGCACTGGCCCTGGTGTAATTTGGATGTCCTCAGTCAGCAGCACAGGCCCTGGAATAATGTGGATGGCCTGACTCAGCAGCACAGGCCTTAGCTTGGTGAATATGGCCTCAGCCAGAACCACAAGCCCTGGTGTAATGTACTTGGCCTCAGCTCGCAGCACAGACCCTTGTGAAATGCGAATTGTATCATCCGGCATCACAGGTCCTGGTGTAGTGAGTATGGCCCACACTGGATCTCGTGAAATCTAGTTGGCCTCAGGAAGCTGCACAGCTCATGGTGTGGTGAAGACGGCCTCAGGCAGAAGCAAAGGCCCTCGTGTAATGTGGATGGCATAAGCTAGGAACACATGCCCTGGTGTAATGTGGTTGGACTCAGCCAGCACCACAGGCCTTGGTGTGGTAAAGATTTCCTACGCCAGAAGCAAAGGCAGTCATGTAATGTGGATGGCTTCAGCCAGCAGCACTGGCCCTGGTGAAATCTAGTTGGCCTCAACAAACAACACATGCCAGTGTGAAATGTGGATGGCATCAGCCAGCAGCACAGTCCCTGGTGTGGTGAAGATGACCTCATCTAGAAGTAGTAGCCCTGGTGTGGTAAAGAGATGGCCTCAGCCAGATGCAAATGACCTGGTGTAACGTGGACGGCATCAGCTAGGAACACAGGCCATGGCGAAATGTAGTTTGCCTCAGCCACCAACACTGGCCCTGGTGACAACTAGTTCACCTCAGTCAGCAGCACAGGCCCTGGTGTGGTGAAGATGGCCTCACAGAAAGAACTGGCCCTGGTGTAATGTGGATGATATCAGCCAGCAGCACAGGCCCTGGTGGTATGTTGATGGCATCAGTCAGCATCACAGGCCCTGGTGTGGTGAATATGGCTTCAGCCAGAACCACAAGCCCTGGTGTAGTGTGGTTGGCCTCAGCCAGAAACACTGACCCTGGTGTAGAATTTGAAGGCCACAGCCTTGGTGAAAATGGCCTCACCCACAAGCACGGGCCCTGGTGTGATGTGGATGGCTTCAGCAAGCAGAAAATGCCCTGATGAAATGTATTTGGCCACAGCCAGCAGCACAGGCCATGTTGTGGTGAAGATTGCGTCACAGGAAGCACTGGGCCTGGTGTGATGTGGATAGCTTTAGCCACAACCATAGTCCCTGGTTTAATGTGGTGCATCTCAGCAAGCAGAAAATGCCCTGATGTGATGTGGATGGCCTGAGCCAACACCACAGGCCTTGGTGTGGTGAAGATTTCATACGCCAAACACACAGGCGCTGGTGTAATGTTGTTGGTCTCAGCCAGCATCACAGGCCCTGGTGAAATCGAGTTGGCTTCAGCCAGCAGCACAGGCCCTGGTGAAATTTAGTTGGCCTCAGTCAGCAGCACAGGCCTTGGTGACTTGTAGTTGGCCTACGCCAGAATCACATGCCATGCCTAATGTGGATGGCCTTGGCAGCAGCACAGCTCCTGGGGTTGTGAAGATGGCCTCACCCAGAAGCAGAAGCCCTGGTGTGGAGAAGATGGCCTCAGCCAGAAGCAAAGGCCCTGGTGTAATGTGGACGGCATCAGCTAGGAACACAGGCCCTGGTGAAAGTTAGTTGGACTCATCCATTAACACAGGCCCTGGTGTGGTAAAGATAGCCTAACCCGGAAGCACAGTCCTTGGTGTAGTGAAGATAGCGTCAGCCAGAAGAAAAAGCCCTGGTCTGGTGAAGATGGCCACAGCAAGAAGCAGAGGCCCTGGTGTGGTCAAGATTACCTCACAGTAAGCACTGGCCCTGTTGTAATATGGACGGCCTAAGCCAGAATCACTGGCCTTGGTTTAATGTGGATGGCTTCAGTCAGCAGCACAGGCCCTCATGAAATGTGAATGGCCTCTGCCAGAACACAGACCCTGGGGTGGTGAATATGGCCTTAAAGGATGCACTGGCCCTGGCTTAATATTGGATGGCCTCAGCCTGAAGGAAAGGTCCTGGTAAAATGTGGATGGAATCAGCCATCACAACAACACCTGGTGTGGTGAAGATTGCCTCACAGGAAGCACTGGCCTTGGTGTAATGTGGAAGGCCTCAGCCAGCAGCACAGGAACTGCTGTGGTGAAGATGGTATTAGCCAGCAACACAGGTCCTGGTGTAATGTGGATGGTATCAGCCAGCAACACATGCCATGGTGAAATGTGGATGGCCTAATCCAGCAGCTGCTGGAGGCTGTTTGAAGCAGAGTGCTGATGGAGGCTGCTGGAGGTTCGGTGGTGCTGGAGGTTTAAATCTGCTTGAGGCAGCTTGAGGCTGCTGGAGGCTTGAAGCTGCTGGAAGTGAGAGCTGGTGGAGGGTGAGAGCTGGTGGAGGCTGCTTGAAGCAGAGTGCAGCTGGAGGCTGCTGGAGGTTGAGAGCTGCTGGAGGTTTTAATCTGCTGGAGTATGAGAGCTGCTGGAGGTTGAATGCTGCTGCAGGCTCCTCGAAGCAGAGTGCTGCTCAAGGCTCCTGGAGGATGAGAGCTGCTAGAGGTTTTGTAATCTGCTGGAGGATGAGAGCTACTGGAGGTTACTTGAAGTAGAGTGCTGCTCAAGGCTGCTGGAGGCTGAGAGATGCTGGAGGTTGTAATCTGCTGGAGGAAGAGAGCTGCTGGAGGCTGCTTGAAGCAGAGTGCTGCTCGAGGCTTCTGGAGGTTGAGAGCTGCTGGAGTTTATAATCTGCTGGATGATGAGAGCTGCTGGAGGTTGAGTGCTGCTGCACGCTTCTTGAAGCAGAGTGTTGCTCGAGGCTGCTGGAGGGTGAAGCTGCTGGAGGTTGCTTGGAGCAGAGTGCTGCTGAAGGCTCGTTGAAGCGGAATGCTACTCGAGGCTGCTTGAGGTTGAGAGCTGCTGGAGGTTGAGTGCTGCTGAAGGTTGTCGGCTGGAGGCTGAGACCTGCTGTTGTTTGACAGCCACTGTAATTTGAAGGAGTCTGCTTGAAGCAGAGTGCTGCTTGAGGCTGCTGGAAGAAGACAGCTGCTGCATGTTGTAATCTGCTGGAGGGTGAGAGCTGCTGGAGGTTGAGTGCTGCTGGAGGTTATCGGCTGGACGTTGAGAGCTACTGAAGGCTGCTTGAAGCAGAGTGCTGCTCTAGGCTGCTGGAGGTTGTATTCTGCTGGAGGTTGCTTGAAACAGAGTGTTGCTGAAGGCTGCTTGAAGCACAGTGCTGCTCGAGGCTGCTGGAGGTTAAGAGCTGCTGGAGGCTGTATTGTGCTGCAGGATGAGAGACTTTGAGGCTGCTTGAAGCAAACTGCTTCTCGAGGCTGCTTGAAGCACAGTGCTGCTGGAGGCTGCTGGAGGTTAAATCTGCTGGAGGATGAGAGCTGCTGGAGGTTGAATGCTGCTGCAGGTTAATTGAAGCAGAGTGCTGCTCGAGGCTGCTGGAGGATGAGAGTTGCTTGAGGTTGTAGTCTGCTGTAGAATGAGAGCTGCTGGAGGTTGAGTGCTGCTGCAGGCTCCTTGAAGCAGAGTGCTTCTCGAGGCTGCTGGAGATTGAGTGCTGCCTGATTTTATCGGCTGGACGCTGAGAGCTACTTGAGGCTGCCCTAAGCAGAGTGCTGCTCGAGGCTGCTGGAGTTTGAGAGCTGCTGGAGGTTGTAACCTGCCTGATCATCAGAGCTGCTGGAGGTTGTAACCTGCCTGATCATCAGAGCTGCTGGAGGTTGAGAGATGCTGGAGGGTGTAATCTGCTGGAGGATGAGAGCTGCTGGAGGCTGCTTGAAGCAGACTGCATCTCGAGGCTGCTTGAAGCACAGTGCTGGTTGAGCCTGCTGGAGGTTGAGACCTGCTGGACGTTGTAATCTGCTGGAGGATGAGAGCTGTTCGAGGGTAAGTGCTGCTGCAGGCTCCTTGAAGGAGAGTGCTGCTCGAGGCTGCTGGAGGATGAGATGCTGGAGGCTGTAATTTGCTGGAGAATGAGAGCTGCTGGAGGCTGCTTGAAGCAGACTACTGGTCGAGGCTGCTGGAGGTTGAGAGCTGCTGGAGGCTGCTTGAAGCAGAGTGCTGCTGGAGGCTGCTGGAGGTTGAGAGCTGCTGGAGGTTGTAATCTGCTGGAGGATGAGAGCTGCTGTAGGCTGCTAGATGTTGAGAGCTGCTGGAGGTTGGAATCTGCTGGAGGATGAGAGCTGCTGCAGGCTCCTTGAAGCAGAGTGCTGCTCGAGGCTTCTGGAGGATGAGATGCTGGAGGTTATTGGCTGGACGTTGAGAGGTCCTGGAGGCTCCTTTAAGCAGAGTGCTGCTCGAGGCTGCTGGAAGATGAGAGCTGATGGAGGTTGTAATCTGCTGGAGATTGAGATCTGCTGGAGGCTGCTTGAAGCAGACTGCTGCTCGAGGCTGCTGGAGGTTGAGAGCTGCTGGAGGTTGTATTGTGCAGCAGGATTAGAGACTCTGAGGCTGCTTGAAGCAGTGTGCTGCTGGAGGCTGCTGGAGGTTTTAAACTGCTGGACACTGAGAGCTACTGGAGGCTGTCTGAAGCAGAGTGCTGCTCGAGGCTGCTGGAGGATGAGAACTGCTGGAGGTTGTAATCTGCTGGAGGATGAGAGCTGCTGGATGTTGAGTGCTGCTGGAGGTTATTGGCTGGACTTTCAGAGCTCCTGGAGGCTCCTTTAAGCAGAGTGCTGCTCTAGGCTGCTGGAAGATAAGAGCTGATGGAGGTTGTAATCTGCTGGAGGATGAGAGCTGCTGGAGGTTGAATGCTGCTGCAGGTTAATTGAAGCAGAGTGCTGCTCGAGGCTGCTGGAGGATGAGAACTGCTGGAGGCTGGTGGAGGTTGAGAGATGCTGGAGTTTGTAATCTGCTGAAGGATGAGAGCTTCTGGAGGTTGAGTGCTTATTGAGGTTATTGGCTGGACGTTGAGAGCTACTGGAGGCTGCTTTAAGCAGAGTGCTCCTCGTGGCTGCAGGAGGTTGAGAGCTGCTGGAGTTTGTAATCTGCTGGAGGATGAGAACTGCTGGAGGTTGCTTGAAGCAGAGTGCTGCTGAAGGCTGCTTGAAGCAGAGTGCTGCTTGAGGATGCTGCAGGTAGGGAGCTGCTGGAGGTTGTAATCTGCTGGATGATGAGAGCCGCTGTAGGTTTAGTGCTGCTGCAGGCTTCTTGAAGCAGAGTGCTGCTCGAAGCTGCTGGAGGATGACAGCTGCTGGAGGTTGTAATCTGCTGGAGGATGAGAGCTGCTGCAGAGCTGCTGGATTGGCTGGAGGCGCGCTGAGAGTGCTTCTGTTGTTTCACAGTCGCTGGAAGCTGCAGGAGACTGCTTGAAGAAGAGTGCTGCTGCAGGCTTCTAGAAGCAGAGTGTTGCTCGAACCTGCTGGAGGATGACAGCTGCTGGAGGTTCTAATCTGCTGGAGGACGAGAGCTGCTGGAGGTTTTAATGTGCTGCAGGATGAGATCTGCTGGAGGCTGCTTGAAGCAGTGTGCTGCTCGAGGCTGCTGGAGGTTGTAATCTGCTGGAGGATGAGAGGCGCTGGAGGCTGTTCGAAGCATAGTGCTGCTCGAGGCTCCTGGACGCTGAGAGCTGCTGAAGGTTGTAATCTGCTGGAGGATGAGAGCTGCTGGTGGCTGCTGGAGGTTGACAGATGCTGGGGATTGTAATCTGCTGGAGGATGAGAGGTGCTTGATGTTGACTGCTGCTGGAGGTTATCGGCTGGACGCTGAGAGATACTCAAGGCTCCGTGAAGCAGAGTGCTGCTCGAGGCTGCTGGAAGATGAGAGCTGCTGGAGGTTGTAGTCTGCTGGAGGATGAGAGCTGCTGGAGGTTGAATGCTGCTGCATTCTCCTTGAAGCAGAGCTTTCCTCGAGGCTGCTGGAGGATGAGAGCTGCTGGAGGTTGCAATCTTCTGGAGGATGAGAGCAGCTGGAGGTTGAGTGCTGCTGGAGGTTATCGGCCGGACGTTGAGAGCTACTGGAGGCCGCTTGAAGCAGTGTTCTGCTCGAGGCTGCTGGAGGTTGAGAGCTGCTTGATGTTGTAGTCTGCTGGAGGATGAGAGCTGCTGGAGGCTTCTTGAAGCAGAGTGCTGCTCGAAGCTGCTAGAGGATGACAGCTGCTGGAGGTTCTAATCTGCTGGAGGACGAGAGCTGCTGGAGGTTGTAATCTGCTGGAGGATGAGAGCTGCTGGAGTTTATCGGCTGGACCCTGAGACCTTCTGTTGTTTCACAGTCCCTGGAAGCTGCAGGAGACTGGTTGAAGAAGAGTGCTGCTGGCGGCTGCTTGAAGCAGAGTTCTGCTCGAGGCTGCTGGAGGTTGAGAGCTGCTGGAGGTTGTAATCTCCTGAGGATGAGAGCAGCTGGAGGTTGAGTGCTGCTGGAGGTTGAGAGCTGGACGTTGAGAGCTACTGGAGGCTGCTTGAAGCAGACTGCTGCTTGAGGATGCTGGAGGTTGAGAGCTGCTTGGTGTTGTAGTCTGCTGGAGGATGAGAGCTGCTGGAGGCTTCTTGAAGCAGAGTGCTGCTCGAAGCTGCTGGAGGATGACAGCTGCTGGAGGTTCTAATCTGCTGGAGGACGAGAGCTGCTGGAGGTTGTAATCTGCTGGAGGATGAGAGCTGCTGGAGGTTTTAATCTGCTGGAGGCTGATTGAAGCAGAGAGCTGTTCGAGGCTGCTGGAGTTTGAGAGATGCTGGAGGTTGTAATCTGATGGAGGATGAGAACTGCTGGAGGTTGAGAGATGATGGAGGATGAGAACTGCTGGAGGCTGCTGGAGGTTGTAATCTTCTGGAGTATGAGAGCTGCAGGAGACTGCTTGAAGCAGAGTGCTGCTCGAGGCTTCTGTAGGTTGCATTCTGCTGGAGGTTTTAAACTGCTGGACACTGAGAGCCACTGGAGGCTGCTTGAAGTAGAGTGCTGCTCGAGGCTGCTGGAGGTTGAGAGATGCTGGAGGTTGTAATCTGCCTGATGATCACAGCTGCTGGTTGATGAGAGCTGCTGGAGGTTGAGTTCTGCTGGTTGTAATCTGCTGGAGGATGAGAGCTGCTGGAGGTTTTAATCTGCTGGAGGCTGATTGAAGCAGAGAGCTGTTCGAGGCTGCTGGAGTTTGAGAGATGCTGGAGGTTGTAATCTGATGGAGGATGAGAACTGCTGGAGGTTGAGAGATGATGGAGGATGAGAACTGCTGGAGGCTGCTGGAGGTTGTAATCTTCTGGAGTATGAGAGCTGCAGGAGACTGCTTGAAGCAGAGTGCTGCTCGAGGCTTCTGTAGGTTGCATTCTGCTGGAGGTTTTAAACTGCTGGACACTGAGAGCCACTGGAGGCTGCTTGAAGTAGAGTGCTGCTCGAGGCTGCTGGAGGTTGAGAGATGCTGGAGGTTGTAATCTGCCTGATGATCACAGCTGCTGGAGGATGAGTACTGCTGGAGGTTGAATGCTGCTGCAGGATAACTGAAGCAGAGTGCTGCTCGAGGCTGCTGGAGGAAGAGAGTTGCTTGAGGTTGTAGTCTGCTGGAGAATGAGAGCTGCTGGAGGTTGAGTGCTGGTGGAGACTGCTTGAAGCAGAGTGCTGCTGGAGGTTGCTTGAAGCAGCGTGCTGATCGAGGCTGCTGGAGGTTGTAATCTGCTTTAGGCTCCTTGAAGTAGAGTGCTTCTCGAGGCTGCTGGAGGATGAGATGCTGGAGATTGCAATCTGCTGGAGGCTGAGAGCTGCTGGAGGATGAGAGCTGCTTGAGGTTGTAGTCTGCCGGAGGCTGTGAGCTGTTGGAGGTTGAGTGCTGCTGGAGGTTATCAGCTTGACGCTGAGAGGTACTGGAGGCTGCCTGAAGTAGAGACCTGCTCAAGGTTGCTGGAGGTTGAGACCTGCTGGAGGTTGTAATCTGCTGGAGGTGATTGGCTTGACGTTGAGAGCTACTGGCGGCTGCTTGAAGCGGAGTGCTGCTCGAGGCTGCTGGAGGTTGAGAGCTGCTAGAGGTTGTAATTTGCTGCAGGGTGTGAGATGCTGGAGGCTGCTTGAAGCAGAGTGCTGCTCGAGGCTGCTGGAGGTTGTAATCTGCTGGAGGATGAGAGCTGCTGGAGGATGAGTGCTGGTGGAGGCAGCTTGAAGTAGAGTGCTGCTGGAGGTTGCTTGAAGCAGAGTGCTGCTCGTGGCTGCTGGAGGTTGAGAACTGCTTGAGGTTGAGAGCTTCTGGATTAGAGCTGCTGGACGTATAGTGCTGCTGGAGGTTATCGGCTGGACGCTGAGAGCTATTCGAGGCTGAAGAGGAGTGCTGCTCGAGGCTTCTGGATGATGACAGCTGCTGGAGGTTGAGAGCTGCTGGAGGTTGTAATCTGCTGGATGTTGAGTGCTACTGGAGGTTATCGGCCGGAAGCTGAGAGCTAATCGAGGCTCCTTGAAGCAGAGTGCTGCTCGAGGCTGCTGGAAGCAGAGTGCTGCTCGATGCTGCTGGAGGATGAGAGCTGCTGGAGGTTCTAATCTGCTGGAGGACGAGAGCTGCTGGTGGTTGAGTGCTGCTGGTTGTAATCTGCTGGAGGCTGCTTGAAGCAGAGTGCTGCTCGATGCTGCTGGAGGTTGAGAGATGCTGGAGGTTGTAATCTTCTGGAGGAAGAGAGTTGCTGGAGGGTGGTTGAAGCAGAGTGCTGGTGGAGGCTGCTGGATTTTGAGAGCTGCTGGAGGTTGTAATCTGCTGGAGGATGACAGCTGCTGGAGGTTGAGTGCTGTTGGTTGTAATCTGCTGGAGGATGAGAGATGCTGGGGGCAGCTTGAAGCAGAGTGCTGCTTGAGGCTGCTGGATTTTGAGAGCTGCTGGAGGTTGTAATCAGCTGGAGGATGAGAGCTGCTGGAGGCTGAGAACTGCTGGAGGCTGCTGGAGGTTGAGAGATGCTGGAGGTTGTAATCGGCTGGACACTGAGAGCTTCTGGAGGCTACCTGAAGCAGAGTGCTGCTCGAGGCTGCTGTAGTTTGTAATCTGCTGGAGGTTTTAAACTGCTGGACACTGAGAGCTACTGGAGGCTGCCTGAAACAGAGTGCTGCTCGAGGATGCTGGAGGTTGAGAGCTGCTGGAGGTTTTAACACTAGAATTACTGAGCCTTTTTTCCCTGGTGCAAGTCCCTACTACTAGATTTACTAGCCTGCGCAGATCTGCGTAAATTCCCCCCGACCTTAACACCTCTTGGCACCCCGCTGAGATTTTCACAGGTCTTCAGCTCCATTGTTCTCCTGCTTTTGTTGTGCAAACACACCCTCCCCCAACTCCTAACCATGAGAGATTCAGCTGTTTCCTTCCCTGCAAGGCGACTTTCCTTCCTTACCTGCAGCGTACTATACACCATGGTAGTTTCTATGTGCAATATTTCTCATATGCAATATTAGTTCTTGTCAATCCTTGTCACTACATTGGATGCCTGGCCATAAACATATATACACAGTGTTGTACATATATTTATATATTTATATAGCCACACCTTATATAATATGCATAAAGTCTAGTTATACACACAGACACATCTATTATCATATATACATATATATATATATATATGATATAGATAGTTATGTGTGTGTGTGTGTGTATATACATACACCAATATTTTTGAATTCGTGTCCATATATATGTTTCCAGATTGTTTGTCCATACCGTTCTCTGTATTTTTCCAGACAATGCAGATTTTTTGTGGGACAAATAATGCACTTTCTATGTGTGTGTGCTGTGTCCACTTTTGGTGCAATGACAATGCAGATTTTGAAAGCAATTTTCACACTCAAAATGTGTGTGTGTGGGTTGTAAATTTGCTGTGTGTGTGTTGGATGTGTGTGTGTGTGTGTGTGTGTGTGTGTGTGTGTGTGTGTGTGTGTGTGTGTGTGTGCAACATTGGCATTTGTTTACTCAGATCCAAGGCAGGCCAAACCTCTGTGTTACAACCTACATACAAAAGACACACATTCACAATATATGGGTACACAAGTCTGTTTTATTTCAAAGTGTTTCAAACTTTACAGCGTTTGCAGACCCAGTGTCCATCATCCCTGCATTTGGCACAGGTGAACTTCTGACATGTTGCACAGGTAAACCTGCTGCGATTCCTGTTGCAGCTCTCTTGCACCTGGCACTGCGTTGTCTTTACAGTCCCTGGCACAGCAGCTGCAGCAGCCTGCCTCTGTGCTAATATTTCCTTGTGCTGCATGAATCGGCAACAAAGTTGCTGAGCTAGAAGACTCAGAAACAATCTTCTTTTGCCTGTCCACCCTGTACATGCCTTGTACAAAATGTAGGCATTCACTGCCGCCAGGTCCAGCATATTGTAGAAAACCGCTACTGGCCACCTGCGTGTTGCTGATCTTACGGAATACATCCATGCCATTTGGTCCAACATGTCTACACCACACTGTAAAAGCAGAGAGAGAGAGTCATGAGTATATGTTTTTTTCTATAGGCCTGTATAGCACACATCAGAAAACATTGTAGCACTGGTGTAAAATTGTACACACATTCACATACCTCCATGTGGTTATAGTCTGTTATCGTGTTGGGTTTCCTCTTTCTGCCGTCACTGATCATCACGTCTTGGTGCATGGAACTTAGAACACACACAGTCTTGGTATTTTTAGGTGCATAAATTGTCAAGGAGACACTGCCACTTCTAAGCACTGAAGTGGAGAATACCTCTCACTTTGCAGTATCTTTTGCAAGTTGAGGAAGTTCACGCCGGACTTTATTCACCGTGCCCAGTAACGTTGTTTTGCGCTGCAGCAGTCTGTGTGACAGTAACAGTGAAGTAAAGAAATTGTCCGTTGTGACATTTCTCCCATCATCCAAAAACGGCTCCATCAGTTTCATGACCACGTTCTCTGCCAGCCTCTCTCCCTTCTGACGACTGGGGTCCTTTCCCAAGTAAGGAGATGCACTGCAGACATATTTGGTGTCCAAATCCGTGGCCATCGAGAACTTGATCCCAAATTTGTCTGGCTTGGTTGCAATATACTGTGTGAATGGACAACGAACCTTGGTAGGGAACAGCTGGTTCGTAGGGAAGCTGGCAACAACGGTCGTGCATTCAGTATAGTTGTGACTTCCGCAAGAACTGTGGTCAAAATCTCATGAGTAAGTTGAAGCATTTCTACCAGGCATTTCTGAAAGTTGTAACACAGAGGTTTGGCCTGCCTTGGATCTGAGCAACTCTGAGTGAGCAAATGCAAATGTGCCAGGCCTCAAGGATAATGGGTGGTTTGCACAACAAAAGCTGGAGGAGAAACAAGCTGACGACCTGTGAAAATCTCAGCAGGGGTGCACCAGAAAATAAAAAAGCCAGTAATTCTAGGGGGTGTTGGGTTTAGGGAAGTTACGCAAATTTGCGCAGGATAGTAAATCTAGTGTTAATCTGCTGGAGGTTATCGGCTTGACGCTGAGACCTGCTGTTGTTTCACAGCCACTGGAAGCTGCAGGAGACTGCTTGAAGAAGAGTGCTGCTGCAGGCTGCTCGACGTTGGGAGATGCTTGAGGCTCAGACCTACTGGAGGCTCAGAACTGGTGGAGGGTATTGGATGCTGAGAGGTCCTGGAGGCTGCTGGAGGTTCACCACTGCTGGCGGCTGAGAACTGCTTGAGGCTGAGAGCTGCTGGAAGTTGAGAGCTGCTTAAGAATGAGAGCTGCTAGAGGCTGCTGGAGGGTGAGAGCTGCAGGAGGTTGACAACAGCAGGAGAATGTTTCCTGCTGGAAGCTGAGAGCTGATTGAGAATGAGAGCTGCTGGAGGATTCTGGAGGCTGAGACCTGCTACTGCTTGAGAGCTACTGGAGGCTGCTTGAAGCAGAGTGCTGGTGGAAGCTGCTGGAGGTTGAGAGCTGCTGGAGGTTATTGGTGTTGTAGAAGTTTTCCACTTGAATAAAGCCTGCAGATGAGGGGTGAGCGGTAGCTAACATTCTTTAATCCAAACACACAGAACAGAAAACCAAGCTTGTGGAGAGCCTGCATGACCATGGGGCAGGGTCAGCAGAGTCTCACTGACAGTAGTGTGGCTCTCAGTTAAATACCTTCTCCAGGAACAAAAGGCAGTACACAGCTGTTTCACACCTTAAGGTTCACACTCCCTTGCTACTTCCCAGAGTCCTTGCAGAGACAAAAGACTGGTCCTCTGGAGTTCCTGTTTCCCCCAACATCCTACTACACCCCCTACCATTTGTCTTAAGTATGAGTGTCAGACATGCTAAAATCACCAAGGCATTACAATAACGTGATTAACACATAGGTGAAAGAAATTCCATTACAATCCCACCCTTTGATTCTTAAATCAAGAATCACATTAATACCAGAATTTCTTTCCTGACATTCTGTAATCACATCAACATTATTGTAAACTTAAAGGAGTTTCACACTATCCTCACTTCACTGTTCTCCCACCACCCTTTGTTCATCTTTAATCTTCCCCCCAATCTAAGCTCTCACATGCAAATGGCAACAACAATGATACAGAGGAAAGGTCTTCTCCAGAGTGTCAAAGTACTTTGCATGGCAAAGTGAAAAAGCATTAGATGGTCATTCCCAGTCCCCGGTCATGGCTCCTGGTGTCTGTGCCATTTACAGAGTTATAATTCCAACGCTGATCTTCCTCTGTGCTGTCACTTTTGGAGCTTGGCATGCTCTCTCCATCCCTCGATTTCTGTTCCAACGCAGCTGTAGATTTAAGGCAGAGCACGTCGTACACCTTAGTTGTCTTCCTCAACGTCAACGGCGAAACTCTTTCATTTTATTTTAAGATTTTGCTGTTCAAAATCTCCTCGTGACAATCATTTGGAAGCCCAGGGGTGCAGCCCACTGTTGTTTGTCTGCTGTCCTGCAGATGGTCCCTGCTTCTCACTGGTCCTGTTGAAGCGTTCTCTCCCGGTCGTGGTCTGTATCTGCATCAATCCTTCCATATCTCTCATGTCACGGTCACTGCAATTTAAAATGAAAGCTTCCACAGAAAACCCTCTTTTGCCCTATGTCAGCTTAGCACAATTAGACATGCACAATGAAGTTGTCACGGTCGGACGGTCCTTTCCGGACGACCTTGCTTGGGTTTTTGTTTTGTGTGTGTGTTTGCTTCTCCCTCTCTCTCTCCCTGGTCCTCGGGCTGTTTACAGAAGTGCATGCCGTGGGAGAGGCGTGGCCTGGCGACTGTCATCATTGGGAGTCCCTCTTCACTGTTACTGGCCCACCTGTAGCTGATTACCTGACCAGCTGTTGGTAATCATCCCTCCCGGCTAGAGAAGAGGTATTTAACCTGGACTCGCGGCGACAGTCGACGTGGGATTATTACTCCGAACTGGTATAGTCCGTGCGAGCAGTGTGTGCTTGTTATTCGGCTAGCGTGTGGCTAACGGTGGTTTTTCCTTCTTCCTCCAGGAGGAGCGAGCGGAGAAGCGAGTTGGGGAGCACACACACTAAGGAAGTTAAAGCACGGAACGCACCGGGAGCAAGGGACGAGCACGATTGGAATATTGCTCTTTTGAGGGAATTGTTGGACTTGCCTGCCTGTTTCACTGTAAATAAATGCACTGTGTTTATGTGAAGAAGAACCGCGCCTGGGTCCCTCTTTTCCGTGACAGAAGTTGTACATTGTCTCTTAAAAATTCTCAGGGATTCTCCCCTGGAGTAGTTTCACTCCAGGCCCTGTTGTAAGAAAAAGGTAAAACATTAGCCAGTGGTGTGTCCTGCTGTAAATCATGTGATTAGATCCCACGATTAACCCTTTGCTGTGGAAAAATAGATGTTAGCGCAGCGCATCTGTATGCACACTTTCTCACAGTGACCTCTGCACTGTAAACAGTACAAAGTCAAGAATAACACACCGCTGGTAAATTCAAAGACACAGAAAGTGGCAATTAAAAGGTTAAGTCAGCACGGCCCAAAAGCCCATGTAACCTGTTGCTGTCACCTTTCTGCTCCTGTAAAAAGAAACATACATACATACATCCACCTTTTTGTCAGGTCAAGGTGGAGGTGCAATCTTGCATACTGGTGTCAAGTCAGTGAAGCTTTTGTCAGTCCAGTCAGTCCCCATTTTTTTATTTGCTGAGAGTAGAACCTCTCGTGACGCAATAAGTTTCTACTGCCAGCAATGACGTCATTTCAAAAAAGAAAAAAAAAAATTAGACTGGATTACCTCGCTGAATCCTTTTTGGCAGGGACTTGTTTTCTGATTGTCCCAAATAATTGGCTTTCTCCCAAGCCCATTTTAATTTTTTGGAGAAACTCACTTGCGATTGTTCAACATGTTGTGTAGCGCTTTCGATCCCGATCATGCAGGCCTGCTTGAAAAAGAGGAAATTGCCAAACAAAAAAAATATCTCAGTGCACTGTTAAAAATCAAAACAATATGAAGGCCTCCTTTTAGAAGTTGTCTAAGCATACTCTCTCAGAATGATAGATCAAAACAAAACTAATTGGCAGTTTCAAAGTGGTACCAAAGAAAAATGCTAAATCCCCAAAACTTTCATCCACCAGTCACACCTCACACAACAATATTCTATTAGATAATGAGTTTTGTTTTCCCCCGTGTACCCATGATAAGACCTCCCCCACACATCAGAAACAAGAAACTCAATAGCCTATTAGTCTCCACTCATCTGACCCCCCTGCAGCATTCTGTTCACCCCTGCAATAATTCAATCATCCTTCCCCAAAATAATACTAGTTCACTAGTCTATGTATCACTTCTTAACCCACTAAGTGAACAGGACAAGATGATGGTAACAGCAATGCATGCTTAAAATGCTATTTGGTCTTCATGAGCTTCATTGCATGTGTGTTTGTGTTAGTAGGATTAATGCATTTTTCTGTTTGTGTAATTTTTTTGTACCTCTCCTCTTTGCGGTGCTCCAGACACTTTTCAATTCTCCACGCAAGGCAGTCATTTTTTCTTCCCAGTTTCCTAAACCCAAACTTCAGTTCCCACACTAAAACAGCCATGTTCTCCCCTGCTCCTTCCACTGTGGTCTCATCTCATCTCTCCCCCCTTGCAGCAGTCCAGTGAGAGTCAGTTGTCTTTCAGCTTTGTCCTGTGTTTTCCACTGTCTCATCTTGCCATTTTGCTCCAAAAGTGGCAAATGTCCAGCTCAGACAGTCTTTTCATAGGTCCATTCACACACAGTGAAGTTGCAGCTCGTTCTAAATGCACATCCATCCATCCAGTCATGATGATGCCATTTTTCTCCTTGCTGTCGCTGTCTTGCACAGCTGCTGAACCTTTTCTTCACTGCTCAGGACACTACTGTGAGCTCTTGATATCCACCTCGTTGTTCTGGAACTGCATTTCTTGTCTTCAGGGAGAGATTCTTGGAGCTTGTTTTCTCAGGGTGATAAACACATGGAAGTTAAGCTGTAAAACAATTCAGCCAAAACTTGGCTTGAGTGTTTCTAAATGATGTTAACCTATAATTTTCTTCCGACTGCTGCACGTGGAGAATTGATCAGGGTCTGTTCTTCACCTGCAAGTGGCACGCTGAGACATTTTGATCATTCTTATCATTGCTTAAAACAACACATCTCCTCTCTCTCTTGATTCTGAACTCCCCTTTCTTAAAAACCCAGAGAGATTGTAGTTGTTCTACTCTCTTCCTATTTTATTGCTTATTTTCATCAACAATTCTGCTAAAAAAAATAAATTTTTGTGTGTCCACCCTAGGGGAGCTGGTGGCCTGCAGTACCACCCTCTTCCGCTAGTTGGAAACAACTTTTACATACATTTCTACACTCCTCTTTTTTTTTCTTTTCTTGTTTTTGTTCCCATTTTTCACTGTTTTTTTTTTCCACACACTTCAACTTTTCCCACACAACCATTCTCTGCAATCTTACACACCACACATTTACTCAGTTCTTACCATACAGTCAAAAATTGAGTTTTGTCTCTGGCCGCCTGGTGGAACGTCTGCCGCAGTCACCTCTCGAGCCGCTAATCCGGCTCCGCTGACTGCCCCTGGAATCTAGATTCTCTTCCTACTACACGAGGCGTCCCCCGTGAGGTTCCTTGCCTTCTACGGACCAAGGAACGAACACCGCCACCCCCAGTCTCCTTTGAAGAAGTTAGGGATGTCACTCCGTGATTCTACACGAAGACTCTCCGTGATTCTACACGAAGACTCCCTCGGATCTCTTGCCCTGGAAGGGAGTTCCTCTGGAGTTCCTGTTTCCCCCAACATCCTACTACACCCCCTACCATTTGTCTTAAGTATGAGTGTCAGACATGCTAAAATCACCAAGGCATTACACTAACGTGATTAACACATAGGTGAAAGAAATTCCATTACATTGGCTTGACGTTGAGACCTACTGGAGGCTGCTTGAAGCGGAGTGCTGCTCGAGGCTGCTGGAGGTTGAGAGCTGCTGGAGGTTGTAATTTGCTGCAGGGTGTGAGATGCTGGAGGCTGCTTGAAGCAGAGTGCTGTTCGAGGCTGCTGGAGGTTGAGAACTGCTTGAGGTTGAGAGCTGCTGGAGGTTGACTGCTGCTGGAGGTTATCGGCTGGACGTTGAGAGCTACTGGAGGCTGCTTGAAGCAGAGTGCTGCTCGAGGCACACACTGACATGAGACATGAACTGTCACTTGGTGTTCGCTGGCTTGTGGTAGAGTATCACTTCCTGTTTCTGCTCAAACACAGTGGTGTTTCTGAGTAGCTTTTCTGCTTAGCAATTTAATTTAAATCTTTTGATACATCCCTTTTTCATAGTATAATCTTAACGTGCTTCATCTGAATCACCCTTTCTGTGTACTCACTACCTAATTTATAGCCAAAGTATTCACTCACTGTCTCTTTACTGTTTCGCTAGCTTAGCTCGTAGCCGACTCGTTAGCACCATGGCTACTTCACCTGTCCCTCCTGCACTTTCCTGCTCATTGTGTCAGATGTTTAGTTACTCCTCGGCCTCCTTTAGCAGTAATGATACTTGTAACAAATGTAGCATATTTGCAGTTCTGGAGGCCAGGATTACTGAATTGGAGACTCGGCTTCGCACCCTTCATTCACCCGTAGCTAGCCAGGCCCCTGTAGCTGGTGCAGCCGAAGATAGCGTAGGCCCCGCTAGCTGTTCCCCGGCAGACCCCAAGCAGCTGGGGAAAGAGGGCGGCTGGGTGACGGTGAGGAGGAAGCATAGTCTTAAACTGAAGCCCCAGGTACACCACCAACCTGTTCATGTGTCTAACCGTTTTTTCCCCACTCGGCGACACACCCGCCGGGGTCAAACTCTGGTAATTGGTGATTCTGTTCTCAGACATGTGAAGCTAGAGACACCGGCAACCATAGTCAATTGTCTTCCAGGGGCCAGAGCAGGCGACATTGAAGGAAATTTAAAACTGCTGGCTAAGGGTAAACGTAAATACAGTAAGATCATAATTCACGTCGGCAGTAATGACACCCGGTTACGCCAATCGGAGGTCACTAAAATCAATATTGAATCGGTGTGTAACTTTGCCAAAACAATGTCGGACTCTGTAGTTTTCTCTGGTCCCCTCCCCAATCAGACCAGAAGTGACATGTTTAGCCGCATGTTCTCCTTAAATTGCTGGCTGTCTGAGTGGTGTCCGAGAAACGATGTGGGCTTCATAGATAATTGGCAAACCTTCTGGAGGAAACCTGGTCTTGTTAGGAGAGACGGCATCCATCCCACTTTGGATGGAGCAGCTCTCATTTCTAGAAACATGGACCAATTTATTAAAGTCCCCAAAATATGACTATCCAGAGTTGGGACCAGGAAGCAGAGTTGCAGTCTTACACGCCTCCTGCTACCCCCCCAAAAACCCATCTCCATTGAGACTGTGTCAGCTCCCAAAAAGACAAAAAAACAAACCAAAAACCAGCAATAAACAACTTAAACATAAAAAATCACAAAGAAAGAACAATACAGTATCCACATCTGAACCAAAGAGTAAAACAGTGAAATGTGGATTATTAAATATTAGGTCTCTCTCCTCCAAGTCTCTGTTAGTACATGACTTAATAATTGATCAACAAATCGATTTACTCTGCCTTACAGAAACCTGGTTGCAGCAGGATGTGTATGTTAGTTTAAATGAATCAACACCCCCCGATTCATTCTAACTACCAGAAATCTCGAAGCACAGGCCGAGGGGTGGTGTGGCAGCAATTTTTCACACCAGCCTATTAATTAACGAAAGACCAAGACAGACTTTTAATTCATTTGAAAGCCTGATGCTTAGCCTCGTCCACCCCAGCTGTAAAACTCAAACCAGTCTTACTTGTTATCATCTATCATCCACCTGGGCCTTACACAGAGTTTCTCTGATTTCTCAGACTTTTTATCTGATTTA
>JAQSNX010006575.1:5000-22696 GCA_029532605.1 Oreochromis grahami
TCAAAGATGCAGGCACTGGCTGGGGTGTGAGTGAGTGTTTAATTACAGAAGTGACACAGTGACAAAAACAGGAAGAGCGGAGCGGGGAGTTAACAAACCTAAACTGGAAAATACTAATACAAAAGGAGGACACGGGGCGAGGAACAGAGAGACACGGAGTAACACAGCGGATGAACACAGAGAAACACAGACGACGCAACGAGGAGCGCAGGCAGACACGCAGTATAAATACACACACCAGGTAATAAGGAAATGGCAGACAGGTGGGGACACAGCTGGAACTAATGGGCATAACGAGACACAAACCTACAAAGTAAAACAGGAAACTCACAGACTGTTTTACACAACCAACTGGGGACACGAACAGAACACAGAGGAGAGACACAGGTAGGTATGATAGAAACACACAACTCAAACCCTAAGAACAAATACAGAATCAGAATAAACTAGAAAAATGATAATAACAGACTTAAAGCGCTGGGTCACCGACCCAGGACCATGACAAAAAAAGCTTAATATTGTAAAAAGTATAATAGTAAAAAATACCAAAAGTCATTGCCGGAATTAGCAGAAATAGCAGAATAGTTTAAAATTTGAACGGTGAAAATCGGCTGAAAATTGTGGAAGTAGTTAAGTGCCAAAAAACGTACAAAAAGTGGCAACTGGAATAATAATAAAGAAGAAAGAGAAACAGGAAAACAATAGTGTGGATGCCTTAAAGCATCCACACAATAAAGTATAAAGAATAAAGAGAAACAGGAACTCAATAGTGTGGATGCTTAAAGCATCTTAAAGCATCTTGTGTGGAAAAGCATACCACACAATAATAATAAAGTAGAATAAAGAATAAAGAGAAACAGGAACTCAATAGTGTGGATGCATAAAGCATCCACACAATAAAGTATAAAGAATAAAGAGAAACAGGAACTCAATAGTGTGGATGCCTAAAGCATCCACACAATAAAGTATAAAGAATAAAGAGAAACAGGAACTCAATATGTTGGATAAAGCATCCACACAATAAGAAGAATAATAAATCCGACGAATAGTAATATGTGTGCCTCTTGGCATAGGCACACATAATAATAAGAATAATAAATCCGAGGAATAGTAATATGTGTGCCTCTTGGCATAGGCACACATAATAATAAATCCGACGAATAGTAATATGTGTGCCTCTTGGCATAGGCACACATAATAAAGAGAAACAGGAAAACAATAGTGTGGAAGCCCTTTTAGGGCTGCTGAAAAAGGCCCAGTGGAGACTCTACTTCTTGAGAATTCTCAGGAGGAGTAACATCACACAGAGACTGCTGGTGTCCTTCTACAGAGCCACCATCAAGAGTGTACTAACCTATTGCATATGCATCTGGTACACTAGCCGCACAGTGGCTCAGAGGAAAGCACTCCAAGGGATCACTGGCTGCCCTCTCCCCATGCTGGAAGATCTACACAACACCTGCTGTCTTAAAAAAACTCAAAACATTATAAAAGATACTTCAGATCCTGGCCAGGCCCTGTTTGAACTGTCACCCTCAGGCAGACGGTACAGAGCAATCAGTGCAAGGACTAATAGACTCAAACACAGCTTTTATCCAACTGCAACATCACATCTGAATACTGCTACAAAAAAATGTCCTTCACGCCACTCTTGTATTAATCTATGCCCTGACTGAAGCATGTATGTGGGAATGTATGCGAATGTTTGCTAATACTATTCTTATTAGCACTTTAAGTATTTTATTTTATTTATTGATTTTATTGAATTCTATTGTTTTATTTATATTTTGATATTATTAGGGATGATGCACCGATCGGGGACCATTTTTAGTTTTGTTGTAACTGTGACAATGACAATAAAGACATTCTGATTCTGATCGGGTTTGTGATAGGGTCCAAAGCCCATGTCGTCGTCTTGCTATTTTCTCAGTTTTCAGCCTCCTGACACAGCAGCCGCAGTATGTTAAAAAGAACGTGGTGCCAAAAACTGATGAGCTTTTGTTGCTGCACGCATGGCTCCTTAAGTGTTTGGGCTTCATTGTTCGATCGCTGGCCTGCAACCTAGGGTTTCTCAGTGAAAGCTTAACCTATGGACATCCTATAGTTTGAACGTGGCGGTTGTTATATATTGGATGCACTTTGGTGGTTCAATGACCCGTCCAGGTCTCACTGTTGTTGTTCGTGTGAGCATTGAGGTTCCCCATCAGGACAATGGGTCCTCGGCAGAGGCAACTTTAAACACTTCAAGAAGGGCTGGCTACTCTGAACTTCCATTTGGCCCATAGGCACAAAAGACAGTCAGCACTTGTTACCCGACCTGAAGGCACAGCAAAGCAACCTCAGGACTCAGCGTTTTGGGTTTTTCTAGTTCTTGGTTATCTTTGTGTTATGGTTCTGTATGCTCTGTTGTCCTGTCAGTTCTCTGTTATGGGTCGCAGTGTTTCTGTGTCTGCCTCAGGCTTGTCTCTGTGTTTGTATGCCTTTCTGTCTTCATATCAAGTCTGCGTTACTGTTCCCGTCTTCTGTTTCTTCCTTGTTTTGTGTGTCTATTTCTACTTTGTCTCTAATTAGCTGTGCTCCCACATGTTCCCTTCCCCTTGTTATCCTGTGTACATATATGTCTTTGCTCTTTGGCATGTTCGTCCTCATGCAGAGTCCCTCCTTGTCTGTGCTCCTGCTCTGGGTTGTGGTCTATGGCTCAGCTGCAGGGGAGGGGTGTTCCAGTGGGTCCGGTGGATTCAGGGGCAGATCGTGGGGAGGCTGATTAATCGTGCCTCCCCTTGTTGGGGATGAGGGGTGCGGGGGCTGAGCTAGCAGCTGCACTGGAGTGCAGACCGAGAAGTGTACACGCGTGTGAAACAATAAAAGTGAAACTGCACCAAACTGAGTGCCTCTGTGTCATATCAGCAACACAAAAGCTGCCACAGATGGTTTCTTCCTGAACTACTTTATTTGGCATTCAGCAGTAAAGCTGCCTCCTGAGTTTTACACCCTGTCTTCTCTTTCCTGCCTGCCACACAGCCTCTATAGATTTCTTTGCCTTTTAAAGAGTTGTGCACAGCGAGGATGTAAGACTTGTAACAAGATAATCGACCTGCGTGGAAGTAAAGCTGTAGGTGCTCTGCATTATGTCGGCCCATCGCACTGAGTGACTTTAGTAAAGATGCTGCTATGATGAATGATTTCTCAGTGCTGAGCATGCTGAGAGTGAGGGCCTCCAAATGCAATTTCTCTCTTCAAATTGGAAAAAGATTGCTGTGCAAAATCGGTAGATCAAAAAAATCATCATGTTAATGTAAATGTAAAAATAGAGAAACATTTGTGTCCAGTTGTTGTTGTGACTCTGGAGAACATAAAACATTGTTATAAATAATTAATGGGTAAATTCAGGAAACTCCATCACATGCTGCTCCTGCAGAGCTCCGGTCGCTCATGTGTCTCCTTCAGTCATTCCTGTGGGTTACAGTCAGAGTTGCAGCTAAAACTGAAAGCTCGGGTGGAGGCAGAAATCATCCAGAGCAGAGCTGCTTTATTACAAACAGCTGACCTGTATGCTGAACAAGATTTACCGTCAGGTCCTGACCCGTCCACGCGCTGCAGTTACAGTGACTGTGCCGTACATGAATGTGCACACTGCATTGTTTTCCTGTTTGCAGTGTAATGTGCATTTATTAAAGTCAGTATTTTATACACTGTAACATTCAGATCTTTCAAAGTGTCATTCATTACAGCATTTTGATGTTTCGGTGTTGTACATCATGGATCTGAGAGGACAAACTCAGTGAATGTGTTGGTGTGAGTGAGTGGGTCTGGCCCGCTGCACGGCCATAGCTGCCATCTCAGCCAACATTTAGGCCAGCAACTGGAGCGGTTACATGCGCGGGGCGGCCTAAGGGTCAGACATCCTGCCAAGGTTTCGGCACCACTGTAGCAATGATCGGACCCACACAGTGCACCGACGTGTTTTGGGCTTCTTTATTTCTGTTCACCAGTTTGTTTCAGGTTAAAGCACAACTCGAGCCAGGAGTCAGCTCCTCTTGCAGCTTATAGCTCTTCCAATTAATGGGTAATTAATATTGTGCTGAACACTGTCCAAAAGATTCAATAAGCCACATCAGTGTCTACGGTCTGTCTACTGTTTACTATCATAGCCAAGTGGCTGACAAAGGTAAACAGAAGTTTTCACTATCCCTACTAATGAATGTTATCTTGTTTCAGGATACATGTCATACATAATGCCTGCCAAAGACACATCTGCTTACATTTATCTTTTACTCGTTTCTCCTCTTCTTTTCTCTTTTTTTTCTTAAGCACTTGGTGGCTTTGACTTTTTCTAGTCCATCTACCATTGGTGTTAATTTAACACTCAGTATCAACACCCAAGGAGGGAAATTAAACCCCTTATGTCAAACGAGTGATTTATGACCCCCAATAAAATGATTTATGACCTAGGAAGTAATGAAGGAATTAATAAAACAAATGGTAGCCATACAATTATGATATTAATAAACAATATTATATTAATATAATTATCATATTTCATAACTCATTAATTTTCAATAATTCCAAAATTATTTAATTATTAAATATACAATTTTTTTTTTATCATCAATAGCATTTTTCTCATTTTAAACCAAAAAAAGTTTTACTTTGTTATGGCCAAAAACGCCATCTGTTCACGGGCCTGTGCATGGGCGCACGTGCGCTTGCATGTGTGTGTGTGTGCGTGTGTGTGTGTGTCTGGGCCCATGCTTGTATGTGTGTGTGTGTGTGAACATGTATTAAACCATACTAAAGTGCTTAGTTAAACTCGTGCTTTTGTAACAGTCAGTATGGCGAGTGATAGAGGCTGCATGCCCCGGTGGAAAACTTTATTTCAATTTATTTGCATTTGTTTAATCTGAACTGGGAAATTCAGAATCAAAGTCCGAGTCACAAACTCTCACAATCCTGAAAACCCCCCCGCGTCTCCCCTCTATCCCCAAAACCTTAGATAAGTTAACAGGAAAAAACTCCTGAAAAAACCTTAGGCTTTTCTACACAGGACCCCTCTTCTCACACCCAGTGCACAGCCTAAATTGTCCGTCTTACTCTCCCCGTCTCAGCTCCTGAATGATTCTTACCTCTTTTCGAAATGCCCGAGACCAACTCCGCCTCTGAGGCGTGCCTAACTTCGCCCGCTGCCAATCACATATCAAATGGGCAGGTCCCGCGGCCCCAGATAGCCAATCAGCTACAGGTCCCATTCACCTTCTCTGCGATAGGTTCGCTGGCTGGCTCAGACTCAGGATAAATAATTTAACATTTAGGCTTAAATTTAACTGATAAATTAGTTATCAACCCTGGCTCTCTTTTTTTTCCCAAAATGAAAAAAAAATACTTTCTCTCTTTTCTTAAACAACATGGATCCTAGACCTGCCAACCTGACCCTGCTCGCCCAGACCCCTGTAACCAGCTACAGGGTTAGGGTTAGGGCTAACCCTAAAAATCGCAATGCTCAGTTTCCTCCACACCACCCGACAATGCTCACACAGGACAGCTTCGGAGCCCCTGCCACTACGGCTCATGCATGGTTCGAGCCTTCCGCTGATAGTACGCCGCCGCCTAGTCCCCCCGGCGCATCTGGCTACACCACCTCCAGTGACCCCACCTCGAGAGCTGGCCGCTATGCTTGAAGAGACTCCGCCGCCGTTATCCCCTCAGGGGTGGAACTCACCCAGCCACCTGCACCTCATGACTCTCGGTTAGCAATCCCCAGACCAGACCCCTGGCGAGTCTTCAGGGTCCGACGCCTCGCTTAAGCCCAAGGAGCTCTGGGCTTTGGAAAAATACTTGTGGCTCGACTAGTAATCAGTAATATTTAAATTTTATTTCTTCTCTTTCCTGTTACTTTCTCATTTTTTTTGGCTTTAGATAACTAAATGTTTTGCTTTGTTTGCATCAAATAAAACATTTTGTTGGAAAACTTTTAGAAAAATCAATGTTATGACTTGTTTTACCTCAATCAAATGTATTGTTTTCCTTACTTGAAATAAATATTTTATGGAAAGTCATTACATTAAATAAAACTTTCTTGGAAAACCTTTACAAATCTCATTATTTGTTTTACCCCGTTGATCCTGAAATAAAACCATAAACCCATCTCACCCTGGTAGTTTTGGAGGCGTGCAAAAATTGGTTAAAAGTGTGCAAGATGAAACCGGTACAAAGATTAACATGCGAACAGCTTGAGACTTCCTGTCAGGGGAAGACGCTTATACCTTACGCAGACCGGCCTGCTTGTGCTTTCAGAGAAATCGTGTGTTTGTCCTGAGACCTCTTAATCAGTTCCAAGCAGACCTGTGTGACATGCACGCGTTATCCGATCATAAGAATGGGTATAAATATCTACTTACTGTTATTGATGTTTTCTCTAAAAAAGCTTATGCACGAGTCTTGAAAAACATAACTGTCACGGCGAGTGAGAGGGGCCGTGTGGAAATTAAAGGAGGATCCAAACGCAGGCACTTGTACAGGTGAGAGGGTGGTTTATTAAACACAAAGGAAATGGACAAGCAGCAAACGGAGAATTGAACTATACTGGGTAAACTAAACTACGGAGCCTGAACAAGAGCACAAACCTGAACACGAATAGCAGAAGACGGAATGATGGAAGCCGGCAGGGAAACACACAGAATGAAACAGGGTGGATACGCAGACTGACCAGCAACGACAATGACTGAAGACGTGACTTAAATACACAGAGAAACACAGGGAGATTACACACAGGTGGTGGACACAGCTGGGAGTAATTAACAAGACGAGACAAGGGAGGTAACCTGAACACACTCACATGAGACGCAGACCTTCACAATAAAACAGGAAACAAGAACAGTACACCAAGACGCAGACCTGACACTGAGAGACAGACAGAGAACAACACATGGAACCTGAACTAAACTAAACGTGAGATACAACTAAGAACCATTACTTAAACACAAATAAACAGAAACATGAAACTAATAATAGACATCATCATAATCATCACCACAACAAGAGAACAATAAAAAAATCCCAGATGCAAAATAAACCAAAGCATAATAAACTCAAAATACTGGGTCCAACAGACCCAGAACCGTAACAATAACAGGCGTTCAAGTCGCTAAGGTTTTTGACTCTGTCTTAAAAGATACCGGTAGCCAAATTCCTGAAACGCTGCAAACAGATAGTGGTAAGGAATTTTTTAATTCCAGTTTTCAGTCTTTAATGCAAAAATGTGGTATAAATCATTTTGCTACAGGAAGCGATCTAAAAGCCTCAGTCTGTGAAAGGTTTAATAGAACTCTTAAAAGTAAAATGTATAGATATTTCACAGCTGTAAATACACGTAGATATCTCGATGTGTTACAAGATTTATTACACAGCTATAACACTAGTTATCATCGTTCCATAAAAATGGCTCCCAATCAAGTAAATTCAGACAACACAGCGTTAGTATTTCAAAACCTATATGGCACTTCTCCTGTTCCTTGCAGAAAAAAGCCCATGAAATTTAAAAAGGGAGATCATGTGAGGCTGTCTAAAGTTAGAGGTGTGTTTGATAAGCGGTATGAGCAAACATTCACATGCGAGGTATTTACTATAGACCAATGCATACCCTAGAGATCCTCCTGTTTATAAAATCAAAGATTACGATGGGGAAGAAATTATAGGTAGTTTTTGCAACCATGAGCTGCAGAAAATCAATCTTGGCAAGGATAAGCTCTATCACATAGACAAAATTCTCTCAAAACGTAAACAGAGAGGTCAGATTTATTTCCTGGTGAAATGGAGGAATTGGCCTGAAAAGTTTAATAGCTGGATTAAAGCCAGTGAGCTTAAAAACCTGACATAACAAACTCCGCACCTCACTCTCATCTTTGGTAACCTTGGTAACGGTTTCAGCATGACTCTCAGGGCGCAGGGTTTTTACGTCACACTACCATCAAACGCAAGTCTGAATGTATTTAAAAATAACACAAGTAGCTCTTTCCGTGTGGATTTGGCCCACCATCTCAATCTCGATGGGGCCTGGGAGGTGGCTCTCACTGAAATTTCATATCCCTATACATGGCTTAATCTCCCAAATGATAAGGCTTATTTTGAATGGAGGAAAAAGAGTGATGCTGAGCAGCGGCCTGATGACGTGGTTAAAACAAAAATACGCGCTGGTTTTTATGAGGATGCTAACACGCTGAGAGCAGAGGTTGAAGCCTGCCTTAGGCGTATCGACTCGGATATTTATCTAAAATAAAACCCAATTGTTAAAAAGTTTGAATTCACAGCTGGAGGGCTATATCAACTCAGGTTTTTCCCTCTATGGCATATATATCAAATACATTTTCTGCATTTTTATTTGCGAATGGTGCCTATAGCTAGATCTGCAACGAGAGGTAGCACGGTTGTGAGAAGTGGTAACAGGAAACCACCTTTTTGAGTCATTAACTTTTTCTTCTTCCTCACTCCGTCCCGTCTGTTGGCCATCTGTCTGATTTTCTCTTTATGTCACTTCAATTTTTTATGTTGTTGGCATTTTTGTTGGTGTGATAGGTGTTGAGTCTGTTTCCACAGGCCCCGCTAGTTTAGAGACTTATTCCTCATGAAGAACGAAAACAAGACAGAACATCTTCAACCGGTCTTTTACTCGCTAACGAGGGAGAGCTTGGTCAGAACCAGGCTGTGGAGCTAAACGCTCCTCACCTGTCTCCAAACCAAGTCCTTCAAAGAGCAGCTCTCCTCACAGCTATAGAAGCTAACACAACACAAGCACCTCCCACCGTAAAACCCCCCAATGGTTCTAAAAGACAAGGCACTGTGTGTGTGTGTGTGTGTGTGTGTGTGTGTGTGTGTGTGTGTGTGTGTGTGTGTGTGTGTGTGTGTGCGCACATGTATGCATGTCTATGCATGTGGAAGAACGTGTGTGTGTGTGTGTCATGGGGGTGCGTTTGTGTGTGTCATGGGGGTGCGTTTGTGTGACCTCCTGCTCACCAAAAGGATCATAAAAGCAGGAAGCTTACAACACAAGAAACAGATCTTTCAGATAGGATGCATCTACAATAAAACCCACGTCAGCCTCCCCCAGCACCAAATTGGCTGGAGAAGTGGTCAGAGACAAAGGAATGTCTTTGATCACACGGTTTGAAACAATGTAGAGATGGTAAGCATAAAAATGACAACATTTAACAATTCACTTTAACAATAGGGATATTTCCTTTTAAAAGATTCATACAAATCTCGCATACAGCCTCAATAAAATTGGGTGAGCATTCATCAAAAATAACCTTACGAATTTTTGGTGAGCTAGTGGTTAGTGTTTTCAACAAAGCAAAGTTTCTTCTCAGTCTTACAGACATTTTTTCTCTTATTTTTTCATGGGTAAGAAAAGACAGAGCTGTTGTCCAGGCAGTATTCCTGATCTCAGCCTGAGCTGCTCTGGACAGGTGGGGGTTAGATCTATCAATAAATATCCGTGTGGCTCTCTCGTGGCTTCTTCAAAACTCTCCAAGAAGAACTGCAGACGTCCTGGACAAATTTGTCTAGCTAATGTATTAACTTGTAATTTATCATGAGGGTTTTTAAATAACACCATATAAGTACTGTTCAGACTGATCGTTCTGCTGTGTTTATCTTGTAGAAACATATTCTGAGTCAACATCAGGACACTCATATTTTTATGGTGTCTGTACTGCGTGAAAATCCGGACCACTTCTGGATGATTTGATGCTTGAAAAATAACACCATCCAGTACAATGAGATGACTCTGGTGTGAGGGAAACAAACTCATCTTCAAAAGAATCAGGGAGACCTTCAATTAATTTAATTGTTTTATTTTTCTCTTGAAGCTCACAATACAGAGGCTGAACGGATGTATAAACCCACACATTTTGAACAAGCTTATTCAAAACATGTACACAGTTTTCCAATACAGATTTGACCAAAAAAGCTTTTCCTGAGCCACTAGGCCCGACAACCATACAGGAAAATGAGACTTGAAGTCTGTGATCAAACTCGATTAAAGCAGGCTGAAACATTTTAAACAAATCCATAACCAAAAGGTAAAGTCAGACCTCCTGGCAGGAATCTACGCTTGTCATAAACAACCCGGAATTTTTGGGGGAATGATGAATTTTGAAGTGAGAAGGCTGATTTATTACGAACAATGCCGTTTTTGGTCATATAACCATAACTTTTAGGTCCAGCTGCAACAAACTCTGTAATGAAATCATCCTGATCTAACTCATTTGTGAGATCACCTAAAAATCTACCTAATTCTAGTTCAGATTCATTTTGTTTAGTGAGATAAACATTGCTATCAGTATCGTAGTAAATAGCTCTTTCCTGTAACTTATCCAAGTAGCTGTAGAGTTTCATGCGCCCATATGAAGTAGTGAATGCGGCTATGAAGATGTTATCTGTGGAGTTTGGGAGTGGAGTACTGGAGGTCACCATAACACCATTGAATAAGAGCCACATCATCACTGACAAAAGAGAAATAGCTCACTTTGTAATTTGGAGAAAACATGAGGTTAAAGAATTCCTCGGGGTCACTCACCAGTTTGCTCTGTGTGAGATTATTTCTCTGCCCAAATTTACCCCAAAAGGAGTTTAAACACAGTTTGGCCATTTGTCTTTTAGCAGAGTTTAATTTTATGTTTTCAGGGTCTAAAGTGATGCCTTGCTTAGCCTGGTAGTCTTTAATGTAAAGCAGCTTTGCCTCCTCACAACATCTGATGGGTAGCCTGAAGCTTCTTGTTTTTTGCGCAGGAAATGATGTACATATTGTGTGAATATTGTGTTACTCTGTCTCTCAAAGTGCCATACCTCCATGATTTTAGCTATTTTATAACCCTTTCCTAAGGCCAGGTTAAATTCAGAAGTGGTCCACACGCCTCTGAGAGCTCTCTCCTGGTCACTATGGTTACACGCCCCCTCCTGGTTGTTCATTTCAGCACATGTGTGGCAGAGCATAAAGACAAGCTTGCCTGAGTGGGTTTTATAGGGTAAAACAGGAAAATAAAGACCCCTGGGTGGGTATACAACTGCTTTGATAAACCCAAAGTAGTTTTTGTGTCCTGAAAATTTCGAAAAATTATTTGAGGATGACCTAAGGGGTACCGACATGTGCTATTTACAAATGGATACAATGAGGTAACATCCACGTAACCAATTTTTTCACCAGGCCCAGCACTGCAACGCAGCTGCGCGGGGCTTGTGCGACCACCGAAGAGAGCATGGCGAAGATTAAAAGGCTCTGGTGGATCATAACGTTTGAGAAAGCTGATTACACTCTCATCAGTGCATTTTAACTCGGTCCACTCATGCTCCCAAATTATCACAAGCTGCACATTATGCTCGGCTCTCAATCTAGCGAGCCTGTCTTGAGTGGTCATGTTAATGTCTGAAAAAGAGGCACCTAACAGAGGGTTGAGATCTGCCTGATTTGAAAATCATGTAACACAACCATGGAAGTAGCAGCCTAAAAGTAGCAGACGTATTTTTTACCGCTAATCTCGGCATAGCCATCTACATAATAACTACCGAGCTGTTTTTCCCTTTGATTGAGTGCACGTCTGATAAAAACACCTTTATTCGAGCCAATTGAGGATGAGGAAAATGATTTGACCTGATTACGGTAATTTGCAGGGCACGGTATTGCTAAAGAATTCGCTGGCATAAAGTTTGTTAAATATGTTTTTAGGCATGTGCTGGCTAGGGTATTATGGCTAAAAGGACCGACTCCTGTCTCTTAATAAAACCAATAAAACCGTTTCTGAACAATGTGCAACCCTGAGCTAGAATTTCAACATCGTTTTCACAATAGAAAAGGGCCTCTTTCATGAAATCGAAGGTGCCGGAACTGACCGAATCATACCATTTGTAGAATTCTTTCCTAGCCTGTGTTGTCATGCGCTTGAGACTATAGGCGGAGGGGGGAGGATAACAGCCTACATAACTCATGTTTTGTTTTGAGCTGAAAGAATGAGGAAAAAAGACCTTAACACTGTCTGAAAAACCCATTGCTTTCGGGATTGACGAGAGAGGCATTGGAAGAAAACAGCAGGAGTCCATATAATGCTGATTAAAGTCTGGGTCTGTAAAGCTGATCACTTTTGATCCTTGCATGATTAAGTATGGTTTTAAACTTTGTTTAACCATAGCCCTGAGAATAATGTAAGCATCAAAACCCTTGGCATTATGAGCGATAAAGATAGAACCCTTAAAGATAGGTCATCTAAAATGTGCAAGAAACTTTTCAGTGCAATCCTCACCTTGTGAGCTCCAGCATTTACCATCTGATGTTTTGGTACACACGAGATAAGGGGTGTGTTCACCATGATCGTTTACAATGACGGAGGGTATTTTCAGGACTTTTTTCCTGTTAACTTATCTAAGGTTTTGGGGATAGAGGGGAGATGCGGGGTTTTTTTTCGGGATCGTGAGAGTTTGTGACTCGGACTTTAACACATGTTCACACACACACACACACACACACACACACACACACTGGCCCGCGAACAGATGGCATTTTTGGCCATAAAAAGTAAAACTTATTTTGGTTTAAAATGAGAAAAATGCTATTGATGATAAAAATTGTATATTTATAATAATTTAATAATTTTTGAATTATTGAAAATTAATGAGTTATGAAATATGATAATTATATCGATTTACTAGAAAGTGCATTTTCTGAAGAAACTGCAGTATGAATGCTTGAATCTGAATGTATGCACTGAAATGAATTAATTGCTGAATTTTAAGTTAAAAATGTTGAATGAGATAAAAAAACAAAACAGAATTTAACCTGAAAACAAAAGTGCTGAACTGCTAAAAGCTGACAACCACACAGAAGAAGTTGGAAAATAGCTCAAAATGTTTTAATTGTAAATTAGAAAAACATAAGAAATGAGAAAACACAATTTAGAGTCAGGAAACATCTGAATGAATATTAAAAGTTCATATTCTTTGAATCACTCAATGACTAAAATGTGATCCCTCCACTTGGATCCACACAGTTTTAAAGGTTTACATCTCTGAGCTTTGAAAGACACGGTGTTGGAAAGAGAACAACAATGGCTACGTTTTGAGGGTAAAATGATGGCTGTAGAGCAAACACTGTGGACACAGCAGCAGTTGAAAGAGAAGTGTTTAAGATGAATCTTGGCACAGTGAGAGACAGAGCTCATTAGGCAGCCAGCTGTGAGCCTGGTTGCTATCCGGTTGTTCAGTGATGACGTGACGAATCCTACTTCCGGGCCTAAAGTAGTCTGCGTTTAATATGGCTTTTGTGTTGTTAACATGTTTAATGTTTTGTATTTTCTTCTATTTAATCTCAAAAAGCTCCTAAAACAGTCAGTGATCACTGTTGACCTCCCTTGGCTTTTATTACTGCTAATCATTTATTTAAGCTCAGTTTTTAAAACCTTATGATGTTCCCTTCTGCTGCGGAGCCTGGGGCGGTCTGCTTGCCTCCACCCCGGGGGAAAGGGTCACATCTCTTGGGTCTGGGTGCCGTTTCCCCCTCTGGGGGCGAGGGTACCTGGACCCGGGGTATAGAGTATGTTTGGGGAGTATGATTGTGTGTACATGTCCATGTATGTCTATCCCTACATTGGGTGAGTGCTGAGTGTTTGTATATGTGTGCATGAGGGTGGGAAAGCATGTTTGTGTCTGTGTGTGCCTGTTTGTCTGTGTCTATATGTCAGGTCAGGTCTTAGACTCCACCTCCCTGGGAACTCCCAGACCCTCCAAGTGTGGAGGCCTATCTCCCCTCACCACACTCGCTGCCGGTAACTGATGCCCTCAGGGGTTGGTGCATTGGTGGTTCTTGGTGTCCGGGGCTGGGCGCTCAGGTATGCACCAGCTCACTCCCGGTGGCTACTTGGCGGGGCCTGGTGCCTGTCGCTCGGTCAGGCCTCTTCCGGGGCAAAGGGGGCCCTCGGGCCTCCGGCCTCGGGGCCTGCAACTCGGTTCACTCTGGCACAGCTGGCTGCCGGCAGAGCCGGCGGGCACGCCGGTGCAGCCCCCTCTGGCTTCTGCTCCGTGGCTACTGGGTGACCCCTCGTCTGGGGATCTCCTCAGCCCTTCCCAGGAGGGTGGCACGGATGCCCCTCCGGTGGTACTCCTTGGGCTCTCGCACTCTGGGGCCTCTGGATGTCTGGAGCCTGGATCTCCTCCATTCCTGCTTCATGCCCTGGGGGACGGGGCTATGGCCCTCCACACCCTCTAGCAGACTGTTACATGGGGAAACCTTTTGTATACAAGTGCGCTGATCCACACAGGTGTGCACATGGGTGTTCACTGTTCGTAGACATAAACTACACCTTTCTTAGCTGCTACTTCAAAGCACATTGGGCGCTGTCAGTGCTGCGTGCTGCACAACAACATTCAATATTTAGTATTTACTGCTGTTCACACTTAGCTAGATTAACGTGATGGTGTTGTGTTTAGTATGTTGCTTTGTTTTTTTGTTTTTTTTTTTGCTTGTTTTCTCTTCTTTTTCTCTCAACAGGTGATCCAGGAGATTTTTTTTCTTTGTCTTTGTAAGTGCCCTTTCTCACTGTCCCTTTTCCCTTCTGTTTTTCTTTTCCTTCCTCTCTTTCTTTCTCCCTTTCCTATCCCCCAGTCATGTCTGTCCCATCTGTAACAACTGAAAATAAAGTAAATAATAACAACAAAGTTTGATCAAATGGACCAATACGGCAATGCCATGATGATCCATTTGGCAAAATAAATCCATTTGGTATCCTTGTTGGTCTTCAGACAACAATTCTGATGGCTAAAGAACCAAATGGGACAGCCAAAAAACAACAACAAACCCCCCCAAAAAAAAAAAACCCAAAACCTTACAATGTAACTACAGCACAGCCCATGCAGCAGTATATGAATGACTAACCTCGTATTGTGGATGGATTATCTCACTTGTTCTCCTGGCTGAAGTTTAGTCCTTTTACAGCATCCTGCCATGCGATTGCATTTGTTCCTGACCACCGAGAACACTCACGTTAACTTTCATCGAGTGGAAAAAAAGTTAGCTTGTTTATGTTATGCTAACATAGCTGTGTCGCTAGCGGTCACGTAGCACATCATTATATACCAGCTAGCCAAACTTCAGTAACCCTACAAACGTCACTGCTGTTTAGTTTTCTGTCTTCATTTATGTTGGAAGTTATAGCAGAGCTGATTTTGTATTTGTTCTTAGGGTTTGAGTTGTGTTTCTTTCATCCCTACCTGTCTCTCCTCTGTGTTCTGTTCGTGTCCCCAGTTGGTTGTGTAAAACAGTCTGTGAGTTTCCTGTTTTACTTTGTAGATTTGTGTCTCGTTATGTTCATTAGTTCCAGCTGTGTCCCCTCCTGTCTGCCATTTCCTAATTACCTGGTGTGTGTATTTATACTGCGTGTCTGCCTGTGCTCCTCATTGCGTCGTCTGCGTTCATTCCCTATGTTTCTCTACGTCTCCCTGTTCTGCCGTCCTCATCTGCCATCTCTGAGTTTCTCCCGCTGACCTTATGTTCCAGGTTTGTTTGTTAGTTTCACCCAGTTTAGGTTTATGTTCAGTCCTGCCCTCACTTCTGTTATTTTCACTGTAAATAAACCTCCACTCGCATCTCCATCACTGTCTGCATCTTGGGTCCTCATTTATTCATCACACGACTGCTGCCCCAGTCGTGACAGTAAGTTTGAATTTTTTTCCAAAACCCCACAGTCAGGACATGCTATATTGTATTTAGATAGAAGCTAGCGAGCTAACTTCCTGCTAACTTCTAACGCCGTTAAATGTCATAAATTCCATTTTCATGGATGCCTGGATGTTAAACTCAATTGTTACACCTGGTAGAGCAGAACACTGATCATTTTATTAAAGATGAAAGACTTTAGACAGTTTTTCAACTCTCAGTAATGCCACAGTGATCGTTTGATATATGGACCTGCAGGAGTTTAAGCCCAGACACGGCCAGTGACGTCAGACTGAACAACTGGATAGTGTGGAAGCCCTTTGAGGGCATCCACACAATAAAGAGAAACAGGAACTCAATAGTGTGGAAGCCCTTTGAGGGCATCCACACAATAAAGAGAAACAGGAACTCAATAGTGTGGAAGCCCTTTGAGGGCATCCACACAATAAAGAGAAACAGGAAAACAATAGTGTGGATGCTTAACCAGCATCCACACAATAATAAAGAATAAAGAGAAACAGGAACTCAATAGTGTGGATGCCTTAAAGCATCCACACAATAACGTAGGATAAAGAATAAAGAGAATGTCACGATCCTGGGTCCGTTTGACCCAGCCTGTGGCTGGAGCATCCCCCGGAAGAGCTTCGCCGCGCAGTGGAAAGCTGGCTACAACGGCTCTTTTCCGGCCTGCCATGGCTATTGGAGTCTCTTTCCCCGACCATGCAAGCTTTTCTCCACCTCACACCACACCTTCTCTCCGCCACCCCTGCCTCGCTGCCCGACTCGTCGGAGGTGATCTTGCCCGGCCCGTCGGAGCCATCTGCGGGAAGGAAACGCCGATCGCGCCGCGGCGCGCCACCCACAGCCGGACGTCGGACTTCTAATTCGCCGGCTGTGGTGAGTGAGGACTCTTTTCCGTTTTCGGACTGTTTGACTGTTCATTCAGGGGCTGTGTTCTGTGCGGCAGATAACGATGGGAACAGCTTGTCGCCTGCTCTGCAGCTCTCTGCTCAGTTAGCTGCCCCGCAGCCACTCGCCGCTCAGTTAGCTGCCCCGCAGCCACTCGCCGCTCAGTTAGCTGCCCCGCAGCCACTCGCCGCCCAGTTAGCTGCCCCGCAGCCACTCGCCGCCAGTTAGCTGCCCCGCAGCCACTAGCTGCCCCGCAGCCCCAGTGCTTCCAGTGCCACCTGCAGTCAGTCTCCAGTGCTTCCAGTGCCACCTGTAGTTCAGTCTCCAGTGCTTCTTGTGCCACCTGTAGTTCAGTCTCCAGTGCTTCCAGTGCCACCTGTAGTTCAGTCTCCAGTGCTTCCAGTGCCACTTGTAGCGCAGTCTCCAGTGCTTCCAGTGCCACTTGTAGCGCAGTCTCCAGTGCTTCCAGTGCCACCTGTAGAGCAGTCTCCAGTGCCACCTGTAGCTCAGTCTCCAGTGCCACCTGTTGCGCAGTCTCCAGTGCCACCTGTAGCGCAGTCTCCAGTGCCACCTGTAGCGCAGTCTCCAGTGCCACCTGTAGCGCAGTCTCCAGTGCCACCTGTAGCGCAGTCTCCAGTGCCACCTGTAGCGCAGTCTCCAGTGCCACCTGTAGCGCAGTCTCCAGTGCCACCTGTAGCGCAGTCTCCAGTGCCACCTGTAGCGCAGTCTCCAGTGCCACCTGTAGCGCAGTTAGCTGCCCCGGCCACACTCTGCTCAGTCTCCAGTGCTCCCGGTTTCACCCGCAGTCCAGGCCCCTGTGCCGCCTGTAGTCCAGGCCCCTGTGCCGCCTGTAGTCCAGGCCCCTGTGCC
Organism: Oreochromis grahami; assembly: GCA_029532605.1. Classification (NCBI taxonomy): domain Eukaryota; kingdom Metazoa; phylum Chordata; class Actinopteri; order Cichliformes; family Cichlidae; genus Oreochromis; species Oreochromis grahami. The sequence continues at coordinate 22,471 of JAQSNX010006575.1, forward strand.
GCCAGGTTCACCCGTTCACTCCACGCAGGGAGAAACCTCATGTCTTCTCAGTGTTCTTTTCAGGGTTCAGCCGCCGTTAATTTACAGTTTGCCATTCCAGGGCTTCCCAGAGGCTGGGTTGAGTCCCCCAGCTGATTCTGGACCCCTGAAGGTTAAGCAGCCCCTGGAGAACCACATCATGTCAGTTGCCGCCTGGGCAGAGCCAGTGCTCGGTGCATTGCCAGTC
>JAQSNX010006576.1:0-50385 GCA_029532605.1 Oreochromis grahami
GGGCTGCAACTAGCTCAGCGTAGTATATTATTAGTTTCTTGGTAGAAGCAATTAAACTGCAACTAGCTCAACGTAGTATATTATTAGTTTCTTGGTAGAAGCAATTAAACTGCAACTAGCTCAACGTAGTATATTATTAGTTTCTTGGTAGAAGCAATTAAACTGCAACTAGCTCAGCGTAGTATATTATTAGTTTCTTGGTAGAAGCAATTAAACTGCAACTAGCTCAACGTAGTATATTATTAGTTTCTTGGTAGAAGCAGTTTATGTAACGCACTGGAATTCAGCCTCAACTTTTGTTCACCATCAACATTGCGTGCAGCAGCAACCACAGCCTCCCAGACACTGTTCAGAGAGGTGTACTGTTTTCCCTCCTTGTAAATCTCACATTTGATGATGGACCACAGGTTCTCAATGGGGTTCAGATCAGGTGAACAAGGAGGCCATGTCATTAGTTTTTCTTCTTTTATACCCTTTCTTGCCAGCCACGCTGTGGAGTACTTGGACGCGTGTGATGGAGCATTGTCCTGCATGAAAATCATGTTTTTCTTGAAGGATGCAGACTTCTTCCTGTACCACTGCTTGAAGAAGGTGTCTTCCAGAAACTGGCGGTAGGACTGGGAGTTGAGCTTGACTCCTTCCTCAACCCGAAAAGGCCCCACAAGCTCATCTTTGATGATACCAGCCCAAACCAGTACTCCACCTCCACCTTGCTGGCGTCTGAGTGGGACTGGAGCTCTCTGCCCTTTACCAATCCAGCCACGGGCCCATCCATCTGGCCCATCAAGACTCACTCTCATTTCATCAGTCCATAAAACCTTAGAAAAATCAGTCTTGAGATATTTCTTGGCCCAGTCTTGATGTTTCAGCTTGTGTGTCTTGTTCAGTGGTGGTCGTCTTTCAGCCTTTTTTACCTTGGCCATGTCTCTGAGTATTGCACACCTTGTGCTTTTGGGCACTCCAGTGATGTTGCAGCTCTGAAATATGGCCAAACTGGTGGCAAGTGGCATCTTGGCAGCTGCACGCTTGACTTTTCTCAGTTCATGGGCAGTTATTTTGCGCCTTGGTTTTTCCACACGCTTCTTGCCACCCTGTTAACTATTTTGAATGAAACGCTTGATTGTTCGATGATCACGCTTCAGAAGCTTTGCAATTTTAAGACTGCTGCATCCCTCTGCAAGATATCTCACTATTTTTGACTTTTCTGAGCCTGTCAAGTCCTTCTTTTGACCCATTTTGCCAAAGGAAAGGAAGTTGCCTAATAATTATGCACACCTGATATAGGGTGTTGATGTCATTAGACCACACCCCTTCTCATTACAGAGATACACATCACCTAATATGCTTAATTGGTAGTAGGCTTTCGAGCCTATAGAGCTTGGAGTAAGACAACATGCATGAAGAGGATGATGTGGACAAAATACTCATTTGCCTAATAATTCTGCACTCGCTGTAATGGACCTCAACATAAATTTGGAAAGACTTTGAATATCTCATCATCTGCAGCGTCTGGACTTCTTTAAGTTGCTTTAAGACGTTTCACCTCTCATCCGGGAAGCTTCTTCAGTTCTAGGGTCAAATGGTGGAGAGTCCCAGATTTGAACCCAGTGGGAGTATCCCCCCAAGGAGGGACAAAGGACCCCCTGATGATCCTCTACCTAATCACATGAGCCAAGGTGTGAAAACGGGTGTAGGTAATAATCAGCCAAGGTTTCGGGTGAGCTCATTGTGAAACCTGGCCCCACCCTATTATGTGATTTCCTGAGGTCAGCTGGCCCAGGGTGTGAGTGGGCGTTAAGGCGTCTGGGAAGGGATCTCAAAACTGGATTATAGATGGCAGACAGTTGGTGTCGTAAACCACCGCCTCTGTTCAAAGATGGTCGCTCACAGTAGACATAAATGGCCTCTTTCACTCCTCTTTCAAACCAGTAGTAGTATTGTGTCTTGTACTGTGTCACCTCCAGAAATGCATCAGTGCTATGTAAATCAAAAGTTTCTTCGTTTTGCTGTGTGGCCATGTGTGATTCATACATAAAGTGATGAAAAAACCCAAAAGACTTGTAGTGTGATGTCTGTAGTGTGTGTGATGTGTGAGAGAGAGAAACCAAATGTCATAGGTAATGAGTCGTGATTGTATATGCAAATGCAGTAGCCAGCTGGTGTTTAAACTCAGTTGGTTCTGAAGCTTTTTTGTATTGCAGGAGTTTCAGTTAACACAACCCTTGTTCAACATTCATAAGCTCCAACTCAGACTTCATGCAAAAGGTGAAAATCAGACAGGTGGAATCACAGACTGGATCACAGGGATATGCTGCAGTTTGTAATTAGTAACATTTCATTCTTACACAAAATCTTTTCTTTTGAAATTTGTTTTAGTGAGAGTGGCATTTATTATTATGAACAACCTTTCCCTCTCTCTGTCTGTAGTCCCAGCCTGCTTCAAAATGGCCACCATCGTCCCTGTACCCAAATCCTCCACCATTTCCTCATTGAACGACTGGCGACCTGTAGCCCTGACCCCCATCGTGAGCAAATGCTTCGAGAAGCTGGTCAGGGACTTCATCTGCTCTGCACTACCCAACTCACTGGACCCTCTACAGTTCGCATACCGCCACAACAGGTCCACTGATGATGCCATAGCCCTGACACTCCATGCTGCCCTGTCACACCTGGAGAAGAGACACGTATGTGAGAATGCTGTTTGTAGATTACAGCTCAGCATTCAACACTATCGTTCCCTCGAAGCTGGACAGGAAACTGCAGGATCTAGGACTGAGCAGCTCCCTCTGCAGCTGGATCCTTAACTTCCTGTCTGACAGACGCCAAGTGGTCAGACTGGGCAGCACCACCTCATCCCCCATCACACTGAACACGGGTGCTCCACAGGGGTGTGTACTGAGCCCTCTCCTGTACTCACTCTACACCTACGACTGCACGGCCACTAGAAACTCCAACATCATTGTGAAGTTTGCGGACGACACTACAGTGGTGGGTCTCATCACCAACGGTGATGAGACGGCCTACAGGGAGGAGGTCAGCGCCCTGACCCACTGGTGTCAAGACAACCATCTCACCCTCAACGTCGCAAAGACAAAGGAGTTGATAGTGGACTTCCGGAGGTGCAGAGGAGTACACACCCCCATCACCATCAACGGCGCCGCTGTGGAGAGAGTGAGCAGCTTCCGCTTCCTTGGTGTACATCTGGCTGAGGATCTTACGTGGTCAGTACACATAGACAAAACAGTGAAGAAGGCGCAGCAGTGCCTCTTCTTTCTCAGGAGACTGAAAAGATTCGGCATGAGCCCCCGCATCCTCAGGACCTTCTATCGCTGAGCCATTGAGAGCATCCTCACTGGATGCATCACCACCTGGTATGGCAACAGCACCGCTTACAACCACAAAGCTCTCCAGAGAGTAGTGCGGTGTGCTGAACGGATAATTGGAGGTGAGCTTCCCTCCCTCCAAGACATCTACAGGAAGCGGTGCCTGAGGAAAGCGGGGAGGATCATCAAGGACTCCAGTCACCCCAGCCACAAACTGTTCAGACTACTTCCATCAGGAAGGAGGTTCTGCAGCATCCGGTCCCGTACCAGCAGACTGAGAGACAGCTTTTTCCACCAGGCCATCAGACTGCTGAACACGTCATAGACACCTCACCCTCACTACTGGAACTTCAACATTATGCACTCCATACTGTACATAAATACCACTGTTTTGCACATACCAACCTCTGTATATTTTATATATCTTATTTTATTGTTTACTTTATTTCATTTGTAAAACATGTATATACACACTATACACATACACACACACACACACGTAGAAAAACATATTTAGTACACACGTTCAGTAATGTATATACCTTTATATATTGTACATATATTTATTACTTTTTAGATTAGCCATTCTTATATTTTGCTTGTTTTACGTTATTGTATCTTTGCACAACTCTGTTGCTTGTGAAGCTCGTACACAAGAATTTCACTCGCATGTACTGTACCAGTGTACCTGCACATGTGACGTGACAATAAAAGTGATTTGATTTGATTTGATAAACTGATATTCCCATTAAAGAAAATTATATCGCTGATTTTGTCTATTAGAGTTTTAGAAAGGGAATAGAATTTGTCAGGTTAGGATAAAGCTGTTTAATATCAGGTTAATATCAGAAGAACAAGACAAGCCCAGCGCTTGAACACCTGAGTTGAGACTAGAGGTTAAATTACAGCAAGAGTGCTCCTGAAATGTATTTAAGGAGCACTAGAATATAAATGAGGATACTTTGTGAGGGTCTAAAATACATATTTCTTGCTCATATTAAACAGGCTTATGCTCTCTCAGACAGTTTTACAAAGCAGAAGTCTAAATATAATTCAGTTCTTTCTAAAAAATACTGTACATGATGCATCAGTGATGGCTACGATTTTAATTCTCTAACAGGTAACATTTATTTAGAAAGAAACTAATGAAGTCGCTGCTACTAAGCACAAAACCAGCTCCTTATTTGTTAGGTGGACTACAGAAATAATGAGAAGGGAGGGTTTTTGGTTTGTGTTTTGTTTTGATAAATAACAGGTGCGTCACACTTTGGGGTTTCCTTCCATGTGTTATGTTTTTTCATTTGAAGCTTGGTACTGTCTTTTTTAAGGTATACCTTTATAAATAATCACAGCACAGATTAAGCCTTCCTGGTGACACGGTGGTGCAGCAGTTGGCACCGTCACCTCGCAGCATGGAAGTTCTCGGTTCAGATCCAGTCTGCGACCACTTTGTGTGCAGTTTGTATGTTTTCCCCCGACTGGATGTGTTATGGTAGATAAAATGGAGTTTCTAAACTGACTGTAGGTGTGATTGTGAGCATGTGCAGTTCTCTGTCTCTTTGTGTTAGCCCAGGTGTGTCCAGCCTCTCATCCTATAACATCTAGACTACACTCCAGCCTTCCTGCAACCCTGAATTGGATAAGCGGAAGAAAACTTATGGATGGGTAGGTCATTGTTTTGTTTTTCAGTATTGTATGCAATGAGCACACACTAACAACAATTTAGCCTTTTTAATCTTTTTAGAAACTTTTTTTTGGCAATTGCCGTTACTTACATCAACAACTGTTTGAAGTCCTTTTACAGTGCTGCAAAGATACCCTTACTACACTTTCCAGCAAAAAAAATGTTTGCGTATACAAATCATTGTACATTATCCTTTTCTCAATTAGAAGACAATAATGCAAACTAAAATTTGGAAGAGTATGCATCTAGTGGGAAAATAACCCACCAAGAGATACAATCGAACTCATCAGCTCTCAGTTTGAAGACAGCTTCTTGCAAACCAGTCAATGCAATGGTATGGTTTCCCAGAGGTTTTACAACAATACTGTTTTCTTTGTAAAAGTTGCCTCACTTTTGTACGTGGACACACTGACAAGTCCTGCTCTTTGTCTAATAATTTTGAATTTGCCTGCAGGTGGAGGTGTAATCAGGGTCCTTCATCCTTGCCCAAGTTTGCTCAGTGCTAACATTCCTACTGGTTTGTAGTGATTGCTGTATGGCTGAAGAGCACACTCCATGCAAGGCCCACTTACCTGTTTCTATCAAGCCTGGTGTCTCCTCTGGAAGATTCTGACCAACAGGCAGGTGAGTCACCCCTGAATCACCTGCCTGTCCACCCTCCATCAATCCACCATTAATATCTTTCCAAGTAATGATACTAATCTGCACCATTAAGCAATTGTGAACACCAAACTTCGACTTGACTAATTCTCTTAGGTGTCTTCTCAAGATATCTGACAATTTCCCTCATTGTGATTCCCTTTGAACTATAAAGTTTAATGATCTTGAGTCCTGCTTTAGAGTCTGAAGCTGTTGCCTTTCCAATCTATGGCACAATCTGACACTTTGGACCCGTTTAGTACCAGGTGTTTAAACAACGCTGAGCATTATTTAATTGTCATAAAGAGGTGAACATTCTGACCATGTCCCTTCATAAACCTCAGTGTACCCATGTTTTGATGCCTGATTCAAGTAGCTCAAAACTCTGTTGCAACTGTGTGATGGTACTTTTAAAACCAAGTCCTGTCACTCCCATGACAAAAATAACTAAAATGTTTGCTGATTTTTCCCAAAAATGTTTTATTTCCCTTCCAGTTAAACTACTATCAAATATACAAATCCCCAGAAAACATGGTTGCACACAATGGCAAAGACTGCAACATATATGACTAGAGCTGGGCGATAAAACGATAACGATATGTATTGTGAAATAACTTTTTCTCGATAGAAAAATTAAACTATTGCGATAGGCCTCGTCTCTCTTGTCCTCTTAAAAAAAAAAGAAAAAAAAAGAACAGCCAATCCGAATTAAGCAGCGCAGAGCCGAACCAATCACAGCCGCAGCGTCACGTCACGTGACTTACGTACAGCACAAGCGCCAAGGCGCACATGTGTATTTGTTTTTGCAGCCGTGCAGCCCGGGTAATGAAGGAAATGAGTTTGCCGACTAGAGAAAAATCAACCGAGAGCGTGAGCGAAGGTTACCGAAGAGAGAAAACAGATGATGGTTCCAATGCCGGAGAGCTTGTCGAACAGAAGGGCCACAGAAGTTCCGCAGTGTGAATGTATTTCGGCTATTTCAAGTCTGACAAAAAACAGTACTGTAAATTGTAAATTGCAAAAGCACTGTAAATTGTGCCGAAAGCAAGTCTGGAAATACAATAAAGCGGTGCATGCTCAATCTCTGACTGAAAGCGCTAATTCGTCATTCGGCTTTTGTCAGACTAAAGTCACTGTTAAAACTGTTTGAAAAGCTAAGCTATACAACAAGGAGAGATTGAGAATTTCCTTTTAGTTCTCAGTTTATTTGATATTGACAAAAGTTAGTCAATTTTGTCTGTTCTTCTGTAAAACGACCTAAGATTTATTTTTAGAATTAATATTTTGTTTCTAAGTGGAATTGACAATTTAGTCTGTTTTGTTTGTTCTTTTCTATTAAACACTTTAGCGGCTGCCTTTTGTGTAGTTTGCAATATTTGCCTTTATTTATCTGAAACTGAAGTCTCATGTTCCTTAAGTACATCTGCCCTGTTGAACTTATTATGGGAAATAAATATTTTAATTAAAACAAGCTGCTGATTATTTCACATTTTACTTGTGAGCAACGGCACATTTAAATCTTACAAATTGTAATGGAGACCAGAGGTTCCATTACCTTGTTTGCATTGTTAGTATTTAATCGATGGATTGGGAATTTAAGTTAGTATAATAAAGAAAAACGCATTAGTTCTTATGAATTCTTTTATTAGGTTTTGACATACAATTAAGTTGACGGCTTGTAACGGTGAAGAGACAGTGGGACTGGCCATCCTACCTGTGTCAGAGAAGAGCCAAAGTTAGAGCTGCTTGCAGTTAATTAGTGATGGGTCCAGCAACACTGACGCACCGGCGCATGTATCAAGCTCACCTAGCGATGCCTGTATCGGTGCGTGCGTCGCTTTAAGAAAAAGTCACGTGATCGATACAGCTGCTGTATCGTTCATTACCAACGCGCCAAACTGTGTTTAAAAGGTACCGCATCTGCATCTGTCAACGGAATGAGTCGCCACAAAAAAACAACACCAAAAACTCTCCAAAGATTAAAAAAACAAAACAAAATTGACTCTCTTTCCATAACAAAATGGAAATGTTTCTGCTGTGTGGGATCATTTTGATCTTTTAACTGCAAATAATTTGTCTGTCTCTTTGTTTCAGTGTAATCTATCAGAATAGGAAAAACAGCAATGTGACTTGCAGTGTAAATTATTTATTTCATTTTATGCAGGTTAAATGTCGCATCTGTTCTGCGGAGCTTTCTTACACAAACAAAAGCACCTCCTCAGTGTTACAGAGGCATTACAGAGCCAAACATGAAAATGAGGAGACAAACACACCGAGAATGAACACAGGTCAGCCTATATAGACACTGAACAGCTTTATTATCTTTTTTTTTTTGTATTAATATGTGTTTTATTATTTTGAAATCAAGCATCTAGCAAGACTGTTCTGGACCAGGCAGTCCTGAATTTTATTATAAAGGACTGCCAACCCCTTAGTATTGTGGAGAGTGTCGGAGAGAAACATTCCAAGATCAGAGGATCCTTTAACGTACTGGGGGAATAGGAAGACATCTTATCCGAACCTTTTCCACCTGGCTTTACAGTTTTTGTGTACCCCAGCTTCATCTGTGCCTGTGAGTTTTCCAAAGCTGGGGAAATGGTGTCAAAAAAAAAAAAAAAATGCAACAGACTGAATGCAAAAACATTGGATAAACTTATTTTTCTGAATAGAATTTTATAATAAACTCTGAGTCATTTAAATGGGTAATATTACATTCACATTACTTTCATTTTAATTTTCACTTAATGTCATTCACAATATATTTTAAAGATGTCTACAATATTTGAAATGTAAAAAGATAAAATGATTCCATGGAAAATACCTTACAGTGTACAAGTATGACTAGGTCATTGAATCAGTGTCTGTTGTGAGTCTCAAGTAAGTTCCCTGCAATGATATTTAAGGTCCAGCAGGTGTCAGTATGGAGCAAAACAGCAACACTGTGTCGACACAGTATCGATACAGTTTGGGGAATGTGCTGAAACGCTTCACGAGGCCTCATCTACCCATCACTACATCTACCCATCACTACAGTTAATCATTTGTCAATAACGTAAAGGTGTGTGAAATGAGAACTTATAAAGGTACTCACCTGTCCTGGTCGCTTCGTGCAGGATGTGGAGCAAAAGATTGGAAGCGGCTCAATCACCTGTTTAAGAGCTCTTGGAGCAGACCAGTGTGCCAGGTTAGGGAGTATGGATAAAGAGGGTTTTTAATTTATATAGTAATGGGTGAAGCTTATGTTATTGCTTTGTTTATAGTATGTGTTGGAAATATGTATATGTTTGTGATGTGCTTTAATGTTATTGCATGTTTGTTTGTGTGGAGGGTTATGTTTCATGTTGATTAGTTAACCCCCATACTTGGGCTATTCCGGATGCTCACCTGATAAGGTAGAGTATAAAAGGAAGCCATTTTGTTTAGTTGGGGTTTTTTTTTGTTAGTGTTCTTGTGCTGTTATCATGCTTCTTTAATAAAGTGCCAATCCAGGGATGTATTTTACTCCAGTCTCGCATCATATTATTGGACAGAACCTATGACCGCCGGCCAAAACTGACAAGTGGTGTCAGGAGTGCTGCCTCTAATGAATGAGGTAAATATGATGACGAGAAGTGGAAAGAAGAATGACAGTAATGAAGTGGCAGAGGATGGTGAAGGTGCTACAGCTGATCCAGTGGCTAAAGCAGGAGCTAAACCTGGCGATAGACTGGATGAACTGACAGCTCTGGTGAAATCATTGATGCAGTCTCAAGCAACAAGAGACCAGAGAATGGACAAAGAATCAGCCCGACAAGAACAAAGATGGAAAAGTATGCAACACCAGTTTCAGCAAATTCAAGTTCAAGTGAAAGAAATGACAGAACAGCAGCAGGAACAAGAGGACAACCAAATCGAGGAGGGAGGTGAACCTGATGAGGGGCCTAGTCTGACTGGTCAGCAGATGTGGTCTCTGCCAAGACAGGAACCATTTCACCAGAGGGATCCCAAGTTGTTGCCACTCACTCCAGATGATGATATTGAGCATTTTCTCACTACTTTTGAGAGAATGGCTCAAGTCTGCCGTTGGCCTCGAGAAGAATGGGCTGTTCGACTTGTACCTCTGCTCACAGGTAAAGCACGTAGTGCTTATGTGCTAATGGACATCGTGATATGAAAAAATCTTATATCGCCCAGCTCTACATATGACCTTGCATAAGCATTGTAATTAGAAGTTAATGAAACTACCGTTTCAATTTATTACATAGGAACATATGCATATCCATCCATCCATCCATTCGCTTCCGCTTATCCTTTCCAGGGTCGCGGGGGGCGCTGGAGCCTATCCCAGCTGTCATAGGGCGAGAGGCGGGGTACACCCTGGACAGGTCGCCAGTCTGTCGCAGGGCCAACACACAGGGACAGACAACCATTCACGCTCACATTCACTCACACATTCACACCTAGTGACAATTTGGATTATCCAATTAACCTATCCCCTCAAACTGCATGTCTTTGGACGGTGGGAGGAAGCCGGAGTACCCGGAGGGAACCCACACAAACACGGGGAGAACATGCAAACTCCACACAGAAAGACCCCGGCCTGATGGTGGAATTGAACTCAGGACCTTCTTGCTGTGCGGCAACAGTGCTAACCACCGTGCCACCGTGCTGCATATATATAAAAAGAAATACCTGATGTCTCATTATTATTTTTGCCATGGATTGTGAAAACCAATATAGATTATTCGTTCACTTAAACACCAGAATCCAAAGTATAATTAAATAAATATGGACTTTTTCAGTGATGATTATAGAGAAGATATGAGGAGTGGAAAAAAACAGACTGATGATGAGCTCCTCTGACTCATTTCTGTAGAGATAAAGTGGCACTGCGCTGTAAATTCATTAATTTATCTCAAGAGAAATCGCCTCTGCTTTCAGAGAGGAAAATAAAACAGGCAAACAGTTTCAGGTCTAATGCCTGTCTGTTCTCTTTTCCACTTCCAGTAGAAAATGTATGACTAATAGTGACTTTGCCCTCAGGTTAACTGGTTACCCACATTCTGTGTATATATTAAAAAAAATAGCTTTGTCTGTCATTGTTTCACCGATTGCCATTATCAAGATGAAACAATAGCGAAAGTGGCCTTTAGGTGTCACTGTGGAGAAGGGTGTCGCATTGATACAATTGTTACAAATGTTACAATATAATTTTGGCACAAATGCTTTGAATGTGTGTTTCCCAACACTGGCTCGCTTTGCCCATCACTGGCCAGCCTGCACCTGGCCGCACTCAGCAAACATCCACCAAAAGACTGTTTTCTTTTGTTTATCCATCGTTTTCTTTTCATGAATATTTGCATCTGTGATTGTCCTTTTCTTTAGCTGATATAGTAGCAAAGGCCTCTTTTTTTTTTTTTTTTTTTTTTTTTGTTGGGAGCTTTGTAATAAATGGATATTATTTATATAAAGTACTATGTTTGTCTTCTTTCTTTTCCTGGCTCTTACTATTGTTCTCCTCATCCCCAGTCAGCTTGTTACATTTTCATCCTCGTGCATTCTTTAATATTTTGAGTTTCAGTTTTATAAAATAAAATAATTATTCCTATCTTCACCTTTTACTATGATGAGCTTGCCTCCACTTAAAACTGTTCTGAATTGAAACTAAAGCGTTGTAAAATACTTCACTGACAACAGTCACAAAGTACGCCTCTCCAAATTACAATGGTCTTCGGACAAAATCACACTCCTGGGACATGTGATCACATCACCTAGTTTAGAATGACCCTTTTGCTGTAGGAGCAGGAGGGATGACAGAGAACAGAGGGTCAGAAGACATTGTAGGTTCACATGAGCTTGTGGGCCATTCAGACTCAACCCTTCAGAAAAAAAAATTGTTCTGAATTTCTTCTTTTTTTAATTCACCAGTGCAAAACCTAATGAGCCGTGTGTTTAAGTTTATTTGTCACATACACACTTATACAGCTAAATTATGATGTATAGTGAAATGTACTTCACTGTAAAAGTTGCCCTAATGAACTAGTAGCTCAATCATAGTCTAAGGATGATTGAGTTGGGGGGGGGTCTTCTTTAGGAATCTGATGGCTTGAGGTGAAAAGCTCTTTATCCTGTTTTTCAAATCCGCTGTTATTTTCTTCTCTGAATCCTCCCAAAGATTTATATTCAAAACTTCTACAGTATCATGTATCAACGTTAAATGTAGTTTAGTCTCTGGCTCCACAGCCTTCTTCTTCCTCACAATCACCATTTTTGGGTAGCATGTTAGAAAAGTGTAAAACAGGAATATCACATACATCATGAGCGTACGAGTACATATTTTAGCTCTGTTTTCACAGGAATGATGGGTGTGAACCAACCTAAGGCTGAATCCAGGGGGAGCTTCGCTCCTCTTAATAAGACACGGACTCCCTTGGACACATGATTTGTGAAAGTTTGAGGGAGGTGAGGACTATAGTACTGACAAATGCTATTTTTACAGTGCATTTCTTTTCTTTTCTCGGTATCTTCATCATTATCATGGATATATAAATTAGGCTGTTATTGATGTATTGTCCATGCATAAGTGTGATTCATCACTAATTCATTTAATAAGGATACCAACATGCATGACGTTTTTTTTCCAAGACGCTGACTTTCCTTCTTGCCTTTGTAAAAATAAAAATAAAAATAGAGAAAATAGATATACAATGAACCTCCACGTTAATAATTTAAAAGCGGTTTGAAGGTGCAGGATTATTTACTTTACACAGGAGGATGTTTTATGTCTTCTCTTAATTATATTATTCATAATCCTAATACACAAAAAAAAGAATGAAAACATTAAAAGACAGTTTTTCAGAAAACAGATATTAAAGGAATAAAAATAGTGTAGTGACTCAGTTTTCATTCAGGATCCACAAACAAAAAGACCTTTTTCTTATCATGACCAGGATTTCATTTTCCTTCCTCTCTTTGTAAAATGAATTTTTTTTTCTACCAAAAATACTTGGCCAGCATAAACAGTCTCTCCCTCCTCGCTGCTCTCCATGCCTTCCTGATCCTGAAAGTAACAGTGTCTACTTTTCATCTATTTTCTAATTTTTGTTATTTATATTCATTCCAGACATGATGTCACAGGGAAAAGGGTGTTATGAATTAAAACTTCGGAATGGGAAAAGGTACTCTAAGATAGAATGAAGTTAGTTTTCACTTAGGACAAGAGCCACGGAGTGAAAACAGGTGAATGGAGAATAGATGCTCAGTTCATCACAGGAACTCCTCCCTGAGTCTACAGCAGCATAACTCACGGGTAGTTCATTAAGCTTTTCAGAAAGGAACGTCTGAAGCCTAATCTGAAAAGCAAAGAGGATTTCTGTCTTCTAACACTCCCAGTTCTTACTACCATTTCTGAAGCCTGTTCAAATTTAATATTTACTGCACTGTGCATATGTCCCCTTGCATTTGTCACACATAATGCATTCCCTTTCTTTCTCTCGTTCTTTGTGTGTACATGTACAATCTGGGAATGAGGCTTCAGTCCACACAGAACGCACAAAATCATTCAGTCTAAGAAAAGAAGTTTGAAAGGGCCATCTGAGAGAGAAAGGCCTCTCTCATCTTCACTGTGCCTTCTGTATTTTATGGTCTGTGTCAACTGCCAAGTTGCACAACCAGGCTGAACTACCACAGCCTCTGCTCCCATTTGTTATAGATTTATGACTATGAATGTACACTGTACAGTGCTTTTAGAGAATCTTTTGGAAAGACCTCAAGACACTTGAGTTCAAACATCTGTTTCAGTTTGATAAGTGCCTTGAACAATGCCTCTCAAGCTGAAGATAATTCTCGGGGCTAAAAATCGCAGCATTGTGCTTTCATATTTTTGTTAATGGGTTACATTTTGTTCCGGAAGGAGTGCTTTCCAGTGTCTGAAAGAGCAAACTATCTGCCTCCAAAACACAAACAGATTAGATCTCTTCACACAGACATTAGAATGACTTTGATCTTTTCATCTAACTCTCTGGGGGAAATAAAAAAGTCTAGATGGCTTCCTTTGGGTTTATTCTGACACTTTGAATTGATGGATTTGAAATTTGAAATTCAGTCCACTGTGACCCGTGAGTGCATATCTTCTGTGCCCAAACTGATTTTCAGGTGGTGTCACATGTTCCTGTCCATCCAGTAGAGATTTATGCACCTCTTTCCCCAGCAATTCTCTCACAAATGTGTTTTTTCACCTGCTAAATGGCACTTTGGCTTATACAAGCAGTCGTTGACAAAAGGCATGTTTCATTTTAAAGATGCAATCAGAAGCAATTTCTGTTCTCTTACCCTGCAGAGAAAATAGCATCTATGAGATCTTCCACAATTGCACAGCCATGAACGTCTTTAGTGTGTGGTGCATTATAGCTGGTTGTTAAATGTAAAATCTGTTGTTGCCAAGTTTTACTTTGTTTTGTAATGGAGGGGGGGAAAGCAGGCTGGCTTTTTCCCATTGCTCCTGCTGATATGTTTTTCAGTGACTTTATATATGCTCATTATGCAAATCTGGGGGGATGTTTTAAAATGCAGTCGTATGTATAAATCCAACTTGCCCTGAAACCGTAAAGCAGTTCCACATGATTGGATTTTTCTTTTCAGTAATTTTGAGCTTTTAAGTTCAAGAAATTGTCAGAGGATTGAGCCGGTGGGCTGAAATATCGACTAATCCAGACGACTATATTTCATCGAATGTAATTTTTAAGAAAAAAGTAAAGCAAAGGGTGCAGGGAACGGTGAGACAACATATTTTTTAGGCTGAATGTGTCGCGATCCTGGGTCATTTGAACCAGCGTTTTGTGTTTTAATATATTTTGATATTCATTGTTTATGTTTAAGTCTCATTCAGTTATCTAAAGCTCATTCTGTTTTGCTATGTTTGTTCTTTGTTTATTAGATTCGCTTTGTGTCTTCACCCCTGTGTTTCATGTCTGCGTGTCTTATGTTGTCAAGCTCGTGTTGTCATGTTCTTGCATGTCTGCACTTGGGTCCACTTCACTCCACACAGTCAGCTTCTGCCAGACTGTGACAGAATGCCTGTTTCTTTAGGCACTGGTTATAGAATTGAACATTTATCAGGCTAATCACTACAGGAAGCCAAGAAACAACCCGCTGGTTTGGATATTTACATATCTGACACAGGACTGGGATCCCTAAAGACTTTTGTAAGACTGCTGTGCATGTCACACTGAAGCTAAAAGCAAACATACTCACAGTGATGATCCTATCATATTGATGTTAAGTACTGTTAAGGTTCAAAAATATAGGGAAGTAAATACAGGCGGAATGCAAGTAACCACACTGGTCCAAAAGGTAAAGTCGGACGATGATTTTAATGAAACACGCAGCGTGGGAGCTGAACACTGTACGCCGACAGTATCAGGTCTCATCGCCCAGACTTCAAAATACAATTTTATATGCATCAGAGTATATTTTGTGACGCCCCCTCATTGCGTCAGTACATCAGCTTCGAAACCACAAATGTTCTATTTGACAACTTGAGACACAATTAAAAGGACACTGGCTTCCATCTTCTCCCTGGTGGTTTCCCGCAAGCCCACTCAGCTCTCGCCTCGTGCACCTGCTTCTTCATCAAACAGTCACGTACACCAACATAAAACTGCAACCCTAGCAACACATGCTTAAACTTTCACCTACAAGTGAACCCTCTAACTAAGTGTGTGTGTGTGTGTGTGTGTGTGTGTGTGGTTATGTGTGTGTCTATGTGCTAACCACAATCGCACCCCATTTCACCTGCCGACTAGCTCCTCAGAATAGCTTTCACTCAGACTCTGGTTTTGGTTTCACTTCCTGCAAAGCATGTAACTTCAAAAAACATGTAACTTCCTGTCTTATTTTGACACCGAGTTACTCTTTCACACTGCAGTCTGCATATAAACATTTAAGATTATAAATCCAACTCAACAGTTTAAAGTGGTTATAACTGCATCTGTAATAAAGCTTAATTGGGTGCCAATGTGTTTAAACATCTAAATGAAATATCACTGTTAATAAATGCGTCAATGCAAATGCTTGTTATATGATTATGATGCAATAGCAGTAACAAAATAATGAAACTAGAAACAGTAAAATGAAATAATAAAAATGGCAGAAAAATAACACCTCAATTCCTCACAGTACATGTTTTGCTAATTGCTAATTAGCATAAAACACAAAGTAATCCTGAGGCTGCAGTGAATGCATTTAGTGTTCATAAACCAAAAGACTGTAAACACTTTATTTCTGACCAAGTGAGATGAAAAGTCATATTTACCAGAGTTCATCCCGAGTTTGTCTTTGTCTCGTCTCATTCTGACCAATGCTCATAACATTTTGTTCAAATTAAACTGGATTTGCTACAAGAGGTGAAAGTCATAATTAAGCTTTTTCCTTTTATGACTGATTATTGAATAGGTGCTCTTGAGACAGACAGAAAGACAGCAGGATCTTTTTCAGAACACCACACTGTGTTGCTGCAGTCATTTATGAGTTCTTTTGTTTCTATTGTCTTTTATCTGAAATAAAAACTATTAGATTAGAAGTGCTAAACAACATATTTCTTGCAGGATACACAGTACAGATATATTAAGGGCAGTGTGATGCCTCATCAAGCCCATAAACCAACCTGACACCTCCTGCATTTATTTCAAGGTAGAAGTGACACCAAAGCATGATCTAATTATTCAAAGAGAACAGAAATATATATACTAGAACGTTGCTCCTTATGTCAGCATTCTGTGCCACTCGTGCTATTTCTCTTTCAGCTGTGGGAAGCATAATCAGCATACTCCTACAAAGTCAACAAATGGGATCTACTCTTGAGATATATTCTAGGTAATTGTTGTTTATATTGTTGGGGCGTGAGCAGACAGAGTGCCTGTTATGGGGCTCCCATGTTGCTGTTCTATAAATAGTTCCATTTAATCATGTTGTGGTAGAAAGGCAGAACATATTTTATTAGGGAAACCTGCTACTAGTCTTGGTCAAGATGGGAATTACTCATTCAGGATTGTTGGAATAAGAGCAGTGAAGCAAAAAACAAAAGGGTGGAAAGAACTAAATGCTCACATTTAATGATATTGAAAAAACGATTTACATACACTCACCACTGGCACAAATTTCATGGTAATGTGAGGATTTTAATGATTTCATTTTCAGGATCAAATGATTGTACACTGTCTTTACATCTTTAATGCTTTTTAAAGATTAAGAATTGCTATTAATTACATTTTTATTTTCTCTAAACTACACAGATATATTCATAAACTCACTTAAACTCACTCTTTTTTTTTCTTTTTTTTGCCTGTCCCGTTTGGATCTTTAGCCATCAGAATTGTTGTCTGAAGGCCAAGAAAGATTTACTTTACCTATTGGATCATCATGGCCTTGCCATAATGATCCATTTGATTGACCTTTATTATAATTATGTATTTATTTGATTTGATTTTTCGGTTGTTACAGACGGGACAGACATGACTGGGGGATAGGACAGGGAGAAAAAAATGAAAGAAAGAGAGGGAGAGAAAGAAAGAAAAATAGAGGGGAGAAGAGATGGTGAGAAAGGGGGGAAGAAAAAAAACAAAACAAAACACCTGGATCACCTGTATGGGGATAAGAAAAAACAGACGAGAAAACAAACAAAACAGAGCAACATAATAAATACAACACCATCACAATAAACTAGCTAACAGTAGATACTAAATATTACACGTTATTGTGCAGTTCACAAGATCGACAGTGCACAATGTGCTTTAAGGTAGCAGCCAAGAAAGGTGTAGCTTGTGTCTGTGAAAATCCGTGTGTACACCTGTGTGGATCGGCACGCTTGTATTCAAAAGGTTTCTCCACGTAATGATCTGCTAGGGAGTGTGGGGAGCCATAGCCCCGTCCCCCAGGGCATGAAGCAGGTATGGAGGAGATCCAGGCCCCAGACATCCAGAGGCCCCAGAATACGAGGACCCAAGGAGGACCACCTGGGGGTAAACATGCCACTCTCCTGGGAAGCTGAGAAGAGCCCCAAACGAGAGGTCACCCAGCAGCCACGGAGCAGAGGCCAGAGGGGGTTGCAGTGACATGCCCCCGGGCTCTGCCGGCAGACAGCTGTGCCAGAGAGGACCGGGCCTCAGGCCCAGAGGCCAGAGGCCTGAGGGGACCCCACCCCCCAGAAGGGGCCCAGCCGGACCACAGGCGCCAGGCCCCGCCAATCGGCCACCGGGAGTGAGCCGGTACATACATGAGCGCCCAGCCCCAGTTGACAAGAACCACCAGCACACCAACGTCTGAGGGCATCAGCCACTGGCAGGGAGTGTGGTGAGGGGAAATAGTAAAAGATTTAAGTGAGGCCTAAGTGCTGAAGGTTCTACGATGAGCTTTAACATGACACTGATTGCAACTAGTAGTTTCTCTTTGCCAGCATAAAAGAATGTATTTGTCATGTATGTGTGATCCCTTTGCCAAGAGGTGGAAGACGGCCCAAACTGTCACCATCAGATATGAGATAACTTATAGGACTATTAGGAAGAACCCAGGAACTAATAAGACTTAGGTCTGCCATGAACTGGAAACTGCTGGAACAGCAGGGTCACTGTCCACCAGGGTCAGTTCATCTCCATGGACTGATATAGTACGTATGCTCCAAAACTGGAGCATTCAAGGTCAAGTGAAATTTGAAGCTTCCCACACACACAAACTTCTCCTTTCTGGAGAAAGGTTTTATGGTCAGATGAAATATTTGGTCACAATGATAAGATGTATGTTTTTAGGAGTAAAGGTGAGGCTTTCAAATCTTTACTCTCACTACTGAAGCTGTCAAGCATGGTGGTGGTAGCATCGCGCTATAGGCGGTTTAGCCACCAGTGGTACTGGTACATTGCAGAAAGTGATATAATACATAATGTAAGTATTGTATATTGAAGGACGAGGGCTGCCTCTAAATTCTTCATCTAGATGGTTGGAACTTGGACAGAACTTGGTTTCTAACAATGATCCCAAACACACATGAGAACTGTTTTTTTCAGTGGATAATGCAGGGAACCATTAAGGAATGGCCACCTTAAAATCCAGAGCTTAACACTTCTGAAAATGTATTGAAAATTTGTGGACTATATTGGTACTGGCACAACCAATTTAAATAAACTCTACTGATTCTACCAAGAACACTGATCAAATATCCAACTAGAATTATACCAGAAACTAGATGATGGCCACCAGTCTGGTCATCTTGTAAATAGAATATCTTGAATAATTCAAACATCAAAAAGGATCCTGCCTCAATGGATGAATCATTGCTTGGTCTACAAATATCAGAAAACTTAGTAAAGTACTAATTTAAATTATATCTTTTATCATTTTGTTACTAGCAGCATCTGACAAATATACTTTGGTGAATCTATGAACACTAAAGTCATGTCCTTCAGATATTAGGAAAAAATCCAGCAAAGACGTCCTTCAGTCGATCCATGCACTGTTCACTGAAGCCTTATTAGAAACCGTGTTAAGGCTGTAAAGAAGGAAGGAAATAAGGGAGAAAATGCTGAGGTTTGCCAAATTACTCAAGAACAGCACATGGACTGATCTCCAGGTAAAGAGACTGCAGAACTGCAGACTGCTCCTCACCCAGATGATTGAGTATTCATTTATGATGGGATGATGAATCCAAAAGTTGAACTTTGCCAATATGATCAAAAGAAATCAGGAGAGGAGTGGTGAGTGTGTATAGCCAAAGACATTTGTAAAACATTTTAAAGGTGTTGAGATGCATTTCAGCCAGTGGTGTTGGGAATCTTTGTCAAAACTGAAGGATTTACAGCATGTCAGATTTCATTCGTCGATACCATCTGGAATGCGTCTGGTTGTTAGTGGCTTATAATAATTATCCCCCAAAAACTGCCAGTGCAGTGAAAGCATACTGAGTCATGGATTGGTCTCCCCAGAGCTCGGACCTCAACATTATTGAAGCGGTATGAGATTATCTGAAAAAAATGACCAAAAGACAGCCAACATCCAAAAAACACATCTGAATCTCCTTCAAAGAGCCTGGAGAACTGTTCCTCACTGTTCCTCACGGTTCCTCACTGTTCCTCAAGACTACTTTAAGAAATGAAAGAAAGCTGCCTAAGAGACCTCAGCCTGTGCTGAAGAACAACAAATATTGTCTTCAAAGCTCAATCCAAATGTGCAAACTCTGTGTTTGCCTTATATGCTATATTTCCCTATTTTTCAAGCAAAATTTATAAATTAGTGAGAAATGTCCTCAGTGTATATAAATATGAGCAGTGACACATTTCTCCCCAACAGTCTTATAATTTTCACATTCTACATCACTTTCTTTTTTCTGTTTCTGAAAACAGTGAATCTATGTGACATTGCTTTGGACCAAAAAATAAATAAAGCCATCACATTCGGTATTTCAATCTTTTGTATTTTTTATTTCTGTATATGCATGTTTCCACATCAGACTCTCTCTGTGAAGTTTCTAAAGTGCAGAGTACTTGTAACTAAAAGAAAATCAGCAACTGTTTGTAGTGCAGGACAATCATAAGGCTGTTGTTCAAGCCAATAACGAAAACGCTTTGAAGTTTCATCAGAAAAATCTTTGGGCAGTTTCTCGCCTCTGTCATTCGTCCAAAACAAAAAAAGAAAAAATTCAAACAAAATGGTGCCAGGTGAAAAGCGATGAGAGACAAATGATTATTTGTAGGAAACTGAGCCACAGGATAAAAACAGACACGTAGTCACAGCTTTATTGACTCAAAGTGAAACGGTGACGTTAAAGAGAGAACGTGTGAATACGTGCCATACTGCATGCCAGAATCTGAGTGCACTCCAATTGTCACAGCCTTGAAGCCGACTGAGACCAAAGTGCCCGATGATTATGCTGCATTGGAGCTTTCCTTGGCCGCTATTGTTATCAGAGTTGATGGCTGTCTGTCTGTCTTTCAGTCAAGATATTCTCCTTCTTTAACTCGCTTCAGCTCGGCCTGTAGCAGCAATGACAACAGGCGTCCCTGCAGGTCAGGTAATGGCTTTTCATCTTTGCTTCCTTAAAGGCTTTATAGTGACACCACCCAAAGAAAAATCTATTTGTGCTCTCCTGTTGGTCATGTCCTTGTACACACCACTCTTCTTCTCATTTCCAAATAGTTACAGTGTTGTCAGAAAGACACAAAGATGACTATTACTTCATTGATGCTTGTCTACAAAACTTGTACAAGAAACTAACACACTTGCGTGGAATTCAGTAATAAATCCTATATAGAGATATTATTTAGCAATAATTTATTCACCTGTGATCTCCATCCTGCTTTTGTTCCTATACAAAAAACCCAAAACAACAAGACAACAGTGAAGTCTCAGCCACGGTGAGAGCAGCGTGTTCTCTGTGGGCTGTCCCACCCCCACAGGTAAGCAAGAGACACCTGAAAGCTTTAGCTGTCGTTTATGTGCAAATTTTCATCATTTTGATGAAATCAAAACTCCATAAAAATGTTTTCTTGCAGATGAGTTTTGCATTTCTTCTACTGACTCACTCACAACATGAAGATATGAATATAAAACAGTTTCAGGACACTGGAGCAGCCTTGAAACCACATCAGTGTTGTCGGGTTTGTTGACAGTGCTGCCACTGCAGGGACAGATAAGCATACTAATTTCTTATGGTCACTAATCTTATTAAGCTATGAACTACCTCAGACACAATTCATCACTTTAATTGCAAAAATTGTGAGATTCTGGTAATGTTTGAGGCAACATTAGCCTTTCTGGGTCATCATCACTTCCCTGGGGATGGGGGATGAATTCTTCATCTACGTGGTCAATTGGGAAGGAGAAAAGGGGAAACGTGTTGCCCTTGCTCCCGTAATTAAGGTTTTGATTTATGATTTCAGCACCAGGGGATACATTATATCGCACATGTGCCCAAGAAGAATGTGCTCTTTATTCATCTATTCTGAATCTGATTTAGACGTGCATAACGCTGAGTGCTGCAGTCTTTCCAGCTGTGGGGGACCAGAGGCAATGCTTCACTATTCTGGTCACATGTATTTAGTTTTGGGGCTAGAAAAGCAGCAGAAACATTATGATGTTAAGGCATGAGTTTAGAACAGCATGTGTTGTGTTTTGCAACCACAGATAGTACAATAGAATTAGAATAGATAGAATTAGAACTAATTAATTAATTAAAAAAACTGCAATTGAACCATTGCCTTTCATTTAAGATTTCTTTCTGACGGCTGCGCAGAAAGGATTAAATATTATACCCCCTTGAATAAAAAGTGATAAAAAAAAACTTGTTGTAAGCCATATTAAATAATTATTGAATCTGATTTATTGTATCGCTATTTTATGTTAATTTATTCTTTTAGCTCTGCAGCACTTTGGTCAACAGCTGTTGTGCTTACGTGCTTAAAAAAATAATTTGACACTGACTTTTTGACTTAAAGCTTGAGGGACCCCAGATGCTAATTTTGCCCCGTCTAACGTCTGATTTCACCACTAAGGCAACAAATATGCTGTGTTTAAAGTCCATTCTTCTACCACTGTATTCATCTAAATACTAATTTATCTCTCATGAAAGCAGCTTGAATAAACCTGCATATGTGACAAACATTATCCTTAATCTGATTTTCTCACTTTGTGTATTTAAGCTATAATCTACTCAGCCTCCTTGTTGCCTGTATTCTGGTTTGCCTCATCTTTTCATGTTCTCCAGGTGTTTCCTATTTTCAGATCTGTGAGCTGAGCTTCCAAAAACTGATCAACATACAGGTTATTGCACATTTGTTACCCTGACAGACTCTAGCTAACAACCTGATCAGCAATTTCCCTGACACTATTTAACGCCTCTCACACTGACACAATTAATGATGTGAACAAAAGGAACAATGGTGGAATATCAAGTTGAATTTAATTGTCTTTCTTTTTAATTTATTGATAAAACTCTTGCTACTGCCATAACCATTTTAATCTCTTTGTCCTTTGTTTTTGTGTTATAACAACAATACCAAGTAGACGTACCCTTTTCTATAACTCTGCACCAATTTTAAAGTTGATGGTGATATACATTCATACTCACACTGCCGTAGTCTCACACTTTCTTGGTTTGTTGAGTTGGGGACTTCTCAGGCCTTCAAGCCTAAACCATGAAATAACTGAAGAAAATTGTATTTTTTGGAAATGGGTTTATTGAAATCAAAAAACTAATTAATTTATTAACGTATATGAGTGTTAATTTGTGTCAAATTTGCTACATCCAGCAATTTTTTTGCAATTCATTCCTTACAAATGTATTCTGGATTTATTTGAGCTTTTTTCAGGGGGAAACTAAATCACACTGATGCCACAGAAGTGAAAGTGTTTCTGTTGTGTGTGGTTTCTGCTTGATCTTCAGCCTCTTGGTGTCTTCGTACCACCTCTTTGCCTCTGTTGGGCGATTCCCTATTTGGTTACTTCCTGTTTTGTTGGTACTCTTGTCTCTCTCTTGGTTTTTATTCATTTGTTATTTTCTTAATTAGCTTCAGCTGTAGCCTGTTAACCTGCTTTTTTTTTTACCTTGGGTGTTTATTAAAAGCCTCGGTTTGCATGTCTTCTTCGGTGAGTCATGCTGTTGCTTTTCCTTCTGCCCTTGTGTGTCACGTGACCTATGCAAAGGATGACGCCTTCACAACAACTTTTCTAACAAAAAACCATCAAACTTTCCTGCTTCTTTTTTAGGAGCCCTGAAGAACAGGGTTTGTTGTTACGCCATCTTTGAGCATGTGTCAGTTTTAATCTTCATATTCACCAGTTTTGGCTGTTTAATAAAAACTACTTTCAGTTCTTTGTGTTTGCCATGTACACACTGTTCCACATGCTACTGTGAATATAATTTAATTTTAATTTTTGTTGTTTCCAATTCAGCTGCAGGGTTTGATTATTAAGACCAAAAAAAGTGATTTACTAAAAAATATCAATGAGCCAACGATGGCCTATCAGATGAGGGCTAACTTCCAGAAAGTTTACTGAAACTGAAACCTGAAACCCTGAAACCCTGAAACCCTGTCCCGTTTGGTTCTTTTGCCATCAGAATTATTGTCTAAAGGCGAAGAAAGATGCCCAACGGATTTACTTTACCAAATGGACCATCCCAGCCTTGCCGTAATGGTCCATTTGATTCACCTTTTATTGTTTATTTTATTTTTTTTTTTTTTTTTTTTTTTTTTTACATGGGCATTTACTTTATTGATTATATCTTATCTTAAGATAGTTTAGTCATACATATACATTCTTTTTTTTTCTCAATTTTTTTTTTTTTTTTTTCTGGATCACCTGTTGAGAAAGAAAGAGAAAGCAAGCAGAAGAAAACGAGAGTAATAAACAACATCACAATGATCTATGGGAATATGACAGTAAATACTAAATGTTAGACATTATTGTGCAGCGCGTAAGATCGACAGCGCACAGTGTGCTTTGAGGTAAGAGCCAAAAAGGGTGTAGTTTGTGTGTGATCACCTGTGTGTACACCTGTGAGCATGAACGCGCTTGTTTTTAAAAGGTTCCTTCATGTAATGATCTGCTAGAGGGTGTGGGGGCCACCGCCCCGTCCTCCAGGGCATGACGCAGGTATGGAGGAGATCAAAACTCCAGATGTCCAGAGGCCCCCAGAACACAAGAGACCAAGGAAGACCAACAGGGGGCAGCCGCGCCACTATCCCAGAAAGAGCTGAGGAGAGTCCCAGATGAGGGGTCACTCAGCAGCCGTGGAGCAGAAGCCAGGGGGGTTGCAGTGACGTGCCGTGAGCTCCGCCGGCAGCCAGCTGTGCCTGAGTGACCGAGCCCCGGGCCGAGAGGCCGAGGGCACCCTGCCTCCAAAGTGGCCCGAGCGAGCCCCAGGCTCCAGGCCCCGATAAGCAGCCGCCAAGGAGTGAGCCGGTGTGTACCTGGGCCCCCCCCCGGACACAGAGAACCACCAACGCACCGATGTCTGAGGGCGTCCACCACCGGCAGGGGAAGTGGTGGGGGAGATAGGCCTCCAAACCTTGGAGGGCCTGAGATGTCCCCAGAGAGGTGGCGTCTGATACCCAACCTGACATATAGACACAGACATACAGGCACACACAGATACAAACATCCATTCCCACCCTCATGCTCTCATAAGCAATTATTCCACACTCAACCAACGCGGAGACAGACATAAAGAGACGCTGTACACACAATCACTCTCCCCAAGCATACTCTAAGAACCGGGTCTGGGTACCCTTGCCCCTGGAGGGGAAGCTGCACCCAGACCCAGGTGGTGTTACCCTTTTCCCTGCGGTGGGGAGAAGCAGACCGCCCCGACTCCACAGCAGCAGGGAGGCCCCACATTCCAGACCCCAGTCGGACGGCCAACTCCTCCTCCTAGCCCCCCCACTCCAGCAGGCCACAGAGAACGGGGGTGTGTGAAGACTCCAAACCTCCCTCCACCCGCTCATATGTAGTGTTGATGTATGTGTGTTCTAAGGTGCATTTAAAACCCAGGAGGGCATGGAGCTACCTGCCAGAGCAGCAGGTAAGCGCATAGCCCCTCCTGCTAGCCCTCAATGTCTACGTGTATTTAAAATTGAGAGGTGGGCAACGACGCCAGGGGTGAGGTGTACACCCTGATGGTAATTTGGATTTTGTGTGGCGTGCCCACCCCCAAGATCCTATATGTATGTGTAATGAGAGTGTGAGTAATGTGAATGTCTAAGTTGTGGGATAAAATTGAGGCAGAGGCAGCCAGAAGGGGACAGGGGGGGTGCCTCCCCTGCACCCTGGTGACACACTCCTACCCCAAGGCCCTGCATGTGTGGGTGACTGTGGTGGAGCGAGAAGAGGGAGGCTGCTGGAGATGGGGAGGGAAGGAAGGGAGGGTCAAGTGACCCCTCCCTGGGGCCAGCTCCCCCGCTGACCCCAGTAGGCACCCCCATACTCTGCAACCCGCCAGGGAAAGGGGGGCCCAGGCCCATCCGGACCGGGGCCCAGTGCAGCAGCGCCGCCCGGCCCCACAGAGCCCGGGACAGTCCACCTGACCCCACCACAGAGAAAACTACACCCACCCCATCATCCACTCATCTTCCAGACTACACAAGACAATAGACGCCCAGGCTGAGATCTTCCTCCACCTCTCCTGTATCTCCCCCTCCTGCAGAGAGAGTTCCCGAAGAGCGGAAAGCTCCTGCAAGATGTGACAACCTCCCCCACCAGTTGAAGAGCCCCCCAGGTGGCTCGATGCACCGGCGGCACCCTGCGCCAGGACCGGGCCCCCATACACCCACCCGCCCACAACCCCGGCAACACACCAACCAGGACCCAGGCCCCTGAGGCCCGGCCAGGGCCCCAGCCAGAGACAGAACGCCCCCAGAACCTCACACCCATCCCGGACCCACCCAGGGGCAGCCAGGCTACCGGGTCAGTAACCCACGTCCGTCAGCACAGACCCTCCCCTAGCCCTGCTGCACGCAGCCACGAGGAAACCGTCACCCAAGAGCCAACAGAGCCCCTAATTGGCCATGACCGCTACCCCGGGTTGAGCCCCCCAAGGAAGATGCTCCTGGGGAACCCCCCGATGCCCTAAGCCTGTCCCTACCCCCACCCCTATCACAACAGTGAAGGTGGGACCAAACTATGACCCCCTACCCACCCCCACTAGGTGATGGAGCTGATCAAAGGAGCCCAGAGAAATTGATCTGATGTGGTGGCAGAGGCTGTATCAAGACTAATGTGATCTAATAGATAATTTCTATATTGGTTAGAATTAAGATTATTTTTATTTTTCCAGTTCATGAGGACTGTTTTCTTGGCTATGCATAGTGCAGTGAAAACCATGTGGGCTATATTCTTTTCTGTAGTGACATTATCTAAGCTGCCCAACAAACACACTAAAGGGGAAGTTGGAATGTTGGAATATTTTAGAAAGCATTCTGTTTATTTTGGACAGTAATTTGGGGGTTTTAAGAGTCAGAAATTGAACCACACTTGGTGGTGTTTGTAGTTCCTCTTGACCTGGTTTAAATCTCTTTTTTACTATGGATTTAATTTGCTGATATTCTAAAAATCTTTTCTTGCTGATCCCATATTGTGTAACTAGTCTGTCAAATGAAATAAATTCTGTTCCTTCTAGTATATGTTCTAAATATTTGATTCCTTTACCACTCCAATCTGAAAAGTTTATCATATTATTGTTTTGTAATATATCAGGGTTGTTCCAGATAGGTGTACGTTTGTATGGGATTAATGAAGACTCTGTCAACTTCAGAAACTCCCACCATGCTGTCAGAGAAGAGCTGATGTTGATGCTTTTGAAGCATTCATGTCGTTGGATGTTTGAGCTGATAAATGGTAGATCTGAAATCTCTAGATTACTGCAAAGTGCTTGTTCTACATCTAGCCAAGGTTCATCTAAGAGGGTATGTTTTTGCCATCCTGAGATAAACTGAAGCCTGTTGGCTAAGAAGTAGTGCTGAAAGTTAGGTAATTCTAATCCTCCTTTATCCTTGGTCTTTTGTAGTGTTTTTAAGCTTATACATGGGGGCTTATTTTTCCAAAGGAATTTGGACATATATGAATCTAGAGATCTGAACCAAACTTGCGGCGGTTTAGTTGGGATCATTGAGAATAAATAATTTATTTTTGGTAATACCATCATTTTTATAGCGGCAACCCTTCCCATGAGTGATATGGGTAGACATTTCCACCTGGCCAGATCACCTTCTACTTTCTTTAAAAGTGGGATATGGTTTAATTTAGTTAGATCTGCAAGCTTGGGAGAAACATTAATACCTAAATATTTTATATTTCCCGATTGCAGTGGAGTAGAAGAGGAATTATGGAAGGAGCAATTAATCGGAAGGACTGTAGATTTTGACCAGTTAATTGAGTAATCTGATATTCTTGCAAAAGAGTTTATCAGTTCAATCACCCCAGAGATATTGGTTTGTGCATTTTGGAGAAAGAGTAACACATCATCCGCATAAAGGCTGATTTTATGTTCCACGTTATTGCATTTTATGCCCTTAATTGCTGAATTCTGTCTAATTGCTGCTGCTAGTGGTTCGATAAAAATTGCAAATAGTGAAGGGGAGAGTGGGCATCCCTGCCTGGTGCCCCTCAGGAGACAGAAGCTGGAGGATGTCTGGTCATTTGAGTTTGTTAACCTTGAAATGAAGGAAACTCCAGATTTTCTATTCCAGAAAGAAAGCTAAATATGCACACTCCTCCCTTCCCTGATACTGAAATATTTGGTTTACATTACTGTAGCAATCACTGTTTGATTAAAGCTTCTGTGTCTTTATGAAGCTGTAGACACTCTGATCAATGATTGGAATCAGTCACAGCGATGGATAAAAATGTGTCACAGCTGGTTGAAGATGGTGTAAATATTTGAAGATGAGCCTGAAATGACTTTCAGTCATTCTTCACTCATTTAACATCAATGACATTATTTTAGGCAGCACGGTGGCACGGTGGTTAGCACTGTTGCCGCACAGCAAGAAGGTCCTGAGTTCAATTCCACCATCAGGCCGGGGTCTTTCTGTGTGGAGTTTGCATGTTCTCCCCGTGTTTGCGTGGGTTCCCTCCGGGTACTCCGGCTTCCTCCCACCGTCCAAAGACATGCAGCTTGTGGGGATAGGTTAATTGGATAATCCAAATTACCACTAGGTATGAATGTGAGTGCGAATGGTTGTCTGTCCCTGTGTGTTAGCCCTGCGACAGACTGGCGACCTGTCCAGGGCGTACCCCGCCTCTCGCCCTATGACAGCTGGGATAGGCTCCAGCGCCCCCCGCGACCCTGAAAAGGATAAGCCGAAGCGGAAGCGGATGGATGGATGGACATTATTTTAGTTTTTGACTGACACACACTGGATAAAATAAACAGGTGAAAGTTGCTTGGTTTCAGACCTCAGATGCAGAAATAAATGAATGCAATGCTTTGCAAATCTCATAAATAGAACATTAAAAAAATACATCTTAAAAAAATTTGGGAGCAGGTAAGTAAGTAAGTAAGTAAAATTTATTTATATAGCACATTTCACAGATAAAAATTACAAAGCGCTTAAAAATAAGATCAGACATAGAAGTAAAAATTAATTAAAAGCCTGTTTGTATAAAAATGTCTTCAGCTGCTTTTTAAAGGAGTCAGTAGAGTCTAGACAGCGTAAAGACAACGGCAGGGAGTTCCACAGCCTAGGTGCCGGTGCCTGAAAAGCCCGATCCCCATGTGTTTTAAACCTAGTACGAGGAACCACCAGTAGCCTCTGACCTGAAGACCTAAGTGCTCGGGATGAAGCATGAGGTTTCAACAGGTCAGAAATATACTGGGGAGCTTCACCGTGCAGAGCTCTAAAAGTTACAACTAAAATGAACCCTAAAATTTAGTGCCAACCAATGAAGAGAAGCCAAAACTGGAGTAATGTGTGACCTCTTGTTTGTACCAGTTAAAAGTCTTGCCGCTGCATTCTGTACAGACTGAAGGCGATCCAGAGCTGATTTGTTGAGACACGTAAAAAGACCGTTACATGATAAAAGTGATAAAAGCATGAATAATCATCTCAAGTTCTGTCTTTGACACCAGTAGTCTGAGTTTAGAAATGTGTCTTTGTTAAAGGATTTTTATATGTATTCTGCTTTATTGTGGTTAAAAAACCCCTAGTTGTTTAGCGTCATTTAAATCTCCTATTTTACTGTGTTTCATGACAAAGCTTGCATGAGGAAATACCACAGGTGCCTCCACCCTTGCTGAGATAAGCTTGACCGGTTACTATTTTTAACAGTTTAAATATGTTTCATGCTTATCACCTTGTAAGGAATTGTTTTACACACAAGGGGCGCCGACCTGACATATTTTAGGAAGGAGCAGTGTATAAATAAAGAGGGAACTGATGTCTCAGGGTGAGTCTCCACTGAGATCACCCATGTATATACATGTTTGAGTTGTGTCTTTCTTTGCCTGCTGAAACAATTCTTTGACAGTCTTAAATGATAAAAACAGTTCCAGACAAATTGTTTAGAGTGTTTCTCAAGAGACATTGAACTGTCAAATATAACACCTAAGTTTCTGAGACTCGACTGAAATGAAGGGTCTAAAAAACTGATATGCTGCTGAATTTCTGAGAGCATGTGATCAGGTCCAATAATCAAGGTTTCTGTTTTATCTGCATTTAACTGGAGGAAATTGTCATTTAACCATTGGTCATTGTGTAACCTCCCCTCTACTGAGGAGAGCAGCTCCCGGACTTCTGTTGTCACGTTCTTCTCTGACACAGGATTGAAGCTGCTCAGTGGTCCTGACACTTTCTTATCATAGTTTTCATTTCATGAAGATCAGTTTGTGAAAGGTTTGGACTACATGCAGGCCAGCTTAGGACCCAGGCCAGTATGTAGTGCCCATGTTTTTCAAAAAAAGTTCTATTTCTCCTTGTCACAGAATACTTTTTCACCCTGCCCCAGTCCAGTTTAAATCAGCTGTCAGAGAAGACAGCAGCATTTTTGCTTTTGTTTACATTTGGCTTTTTCTGTGCATGAAATAGGCTGTAACCTGCAATTATGGATAGCATGATGAAAAATTATTTCTGCAAGTGTTCCCGAGCCCATGCAGTGATTTGCATGAAATCATGCCTGGTTTTTAAAGCAGTGCTGCCTGAGGACCAGCAGAGATTCCTCCACTTACTTACTTTCGATAATACGACAATAACATCATCTTGTAGGTGGTTGGTACCACCTACAGTCTAAGTACAGGAATATTAGGTTGATTAGTGCATTTATTAAAGCACGTTAGATATATATATTATACATGTGTATATATATGTCTTCCCTGCTATAATATCCTCAAAGAAGTCAAATTCAGACATAATTTGAAGAAACATTTTGGCATTAGTTAATTAGAAACCTCCAGCTTGATGAATTTTGTCTAACATCATGAAAATCTAATTTTGAGTACAGCATGGGACTCAGCTAAACAACTTTACTTTTATTAATTGTAACACTGAGCTGAACATGACACGAAATATTTTTAATCAAGGTTTTCCTTAGTTCCATCTTACCTTAACAAATTTCCCACCTGTGGGACTAATAAAGGTCATCTTATCTTATCTTTAGTTTACATATGTAGCTAATATGGATAGCTCATTTATTTTGGTGCTTAAATGAAGTCATTGAGGGACACAAAGATTCACTTGAGATTCAGCAGAATTTAATTTGGCCACGAGGTCAAGACGACGCTGATCTCACTGCTGATTTCATGGTCACATTTCTTTGTTACAAGCTTTCTGTGTTTTTGTGTTTCTTTGCTTCCTTTGACTTTCTCCTTTTGTCTGTTTCACCACAACTGTTTGTGTTATTGTTTATCATTTGTGTGCATAATTCTCTCTTGTTGTAGTCTTTGTCTTCCATTTCTGGAGTTTTAGAAGGAAAATCAAATTTTTACGCATTTCAACTAGTGAAATGTATTAATTCCTTAATCAGCACTGTGGTTTTCATCTGTGCCAAGATAATTGGAAAAGGGTTTTATTGATAACCGGTTAGCCTGTGTGAGGAAATGAGGTGTTATTTTTCTGCCATTTTTATTATTTCAGTTTACTATTTCTAGTTTCATTATTTTGTTATTGCTATTGCATCATAATCATATAACAAGCATTTGCATTGACGCATTTATTAATAGTGATATTGCATTCAGATGTTCAAACATACTGGTATCATATCAGCCTTTATTACAGGTCCAGTTATAACCACTTTAAACTGTTGAGTTGAATTTATAATCTTAAATGTTTATATGCAGACTGCATTGGAAAAGAAAGGCCCTAACGTTGAGTAACTCTGTGCCACAATAAGACAGGAAGTTACATGTTTTTGAAGTTACATGCTTTGCAGGAAGTGAAACCGAAACCAGAGTCTGAGTGAAAGTTAGTCTGAGGAGCAGTTTCGATGATGCTATTATCTTTTATACTTTTATATCTTTTGATTAAGCTTTTAGTAGAGGTTCTTGATGAAAACATTTATTCAGTAGAGTACACATGCATAGTTTTGGTTCGGTTATTACATACACGAGAGCGGCTTCTGTCTCTCTGTCTGGGGAGGGGTCAGGAGCTAGTCGGCGAGGTGAAATGGGGTGCGATTGTGGTTAGCATATAGACACACACGTAACCACACACACACACTTAGTTAGAGGGAATTATTTGTAGGTGAAAGTTTAAGCATGTTTTGCTAGGGTTGCAGTTTTATGTTGGTGTACGTGACTGTTTGATGAAGAAGCAGGGGCACGATGCGAGAGCTGAGCGGGCTTGCGGGAAACCACCGGGGAGAAGATGGAAGCCAGTGTTCTTTGTTAAGGTTCAAAAATTGGAGAAAAGAGTACGGAGGTTTTCAACATCAAATGATGACACTGGTCCAGAAGGTATGATCAAAGCGAAGATCTATTGTTTACACGCGTGGAGCTCAACGCTGGGCAAGGTCAGCGATTGAACTGAACTTAAAATAATTAGACAAAGGTTTTATAGGGGTAAGACAACAAAGCCCCCTCTTTTGCAAAAACAGACAAAGTACAGCTTACGTCAACCCAAACCACAAAATGTTCCGTGAACTTTTTCTAACATAGTTTAAAGAACATTACGTCTCATCTCCATCCCGGTGTCGCACCATGTACGCCTTCTTATCTCCCAGAACATCAGGTGCACTTCCTCTAAGCATCTGACAGTACGCCGGCACAATTCTGCACTTGCAGCAAAAACACATCTTAACTTTTTACCTACTAAAGTGAATCTACTATGGTGTGTATGTGTGTGTGTGTGTGTGTGTGTGTGTGTGTGCTATGTATGTGTCATGACCTCTCCTGCACCCTGGCTTACCTCACACCTGTCGCCCTAGCCAGACATAAGGCCTGCGCTCATACACAGCTGAACTATGTGTGACTTCTAGACTAAATGTCACATTCAAATGATGATACTCAAACCATGAAGGAAACTTACTTAATGAACATAAATGAAACTTAAAACTTACTTCAAAGGATATAAGTGATAAATGATACAAACTTAAATCTTAGCTCTAAAGAATATAAGTAATAAAAGATAAAAATAACTCCAGGCGTATGTCATGTAAGCAGGTGTGTTGCAATTCCTTTCAGAGCTCCTGTCCTCCTCACCGTGTATTGGCTGATCATAACGCCTGCCAAGAGTTTCTGACCCTCACTTGAACAGGAGCCACAGCTCTTTAATATGCTCAAATGCAATCATGTATAAAAGGTTAAAATCATTCTCATAACACAGGTTTTCCTTCTCAGATCGGCCAATCTGTTTGCTCGTCTCTACTACAGTTTAATCATTGAAAATCACAGTAATCAGCATGCTATGTGGAAATTACAGATTACATAATGGCAAAAGCATTTTCTCAGACCCCTCATCTTTGAAGTTGTCAAACAGAACATTTGTGGTTTTGGTGTAATTTACGCAAGAGGGTGCGTTCTAATACCCCGATGTATAAAACTGTGTTCTGAAGTTTTGGAGATAGAGATCAATGCTGTCTGCGTACAGGGTTTATCTCTCCACGTGTCATTAAATCATTCGTTGACTCCAACTGACTGGGTCAGGGTGTTATTCCGATCTCCACCATCTCTCTCTCCTCAAAATGAACCTTAACACCTGTTAACAAGAGCAACTTTCATTTGGCAACATAAGAGTGATGAATGCTGAAAATCTGTCTGTGCACGCAGTGATTTCATTAAAAATAATCAGTAATTCATGAATGATTCTGTCAGTTATCAAATGCCATTTGCAACATTTCTAATAAACAAAAACCTAAAACAAATGTTATATGAGAGCATAAAGAGAAATGTGCTAATCCTTTCAACAACAAACTGACCCAAAATGGTAAAGGGCTTGTATTTGTATAGCGCTCTTCTAGTCCCTAAGGACCCCAAAGCGCTTTACACAACCAATCATCCACCCATTCACACACTGGTGATGGCAAGCTACATTGTAGCCACAGACACCCTGGGGTGCACTGACAGAGGCGCCGGACACTGGCGCCACCGGGCCCTCTGACCACCACCAGCAGGCAACGGGTGAAGTGTCTTGCCCAAGGACACAATAACCGAGACTGTCCAAGCTGGGGCTCAAACCGTCCATCCATCCATCCATCTTCATCCGCTTTATCCGAGGCCGGGTCGCGGGGGCAGCAGCCTAAGCAGAGAAGCCCAGACCTCCCTCTCCCCAGCCACCTCCTCCAGCTTATCCGGGGGAATACCAAGGCGTTCCCAGGCCAGCCGAGAGATATAATCTCTCCAGCGTGTCCTGGGTCTGCCCCGGGGCCTCCTCCCGGTGGGACATGCCCGGAACACCTCACCCAGGAGGCGCCCAGGAGGCATCCTTGATGCCCGATTAATTAACAGATTAATAACAGATGCCCGAGCCACTTCAACTGGCTCCTTTCGATGCGGAGGAGCAGCGGCTCTACTCTGAGCCCCTCCCGGATGGCCGAACTTCTCACCCTATCTCTAAGGGAGAGGCCAGCCACCCTTCGGAGGAAGCTCATTTCCGCCGCTTGTATCCGCGATCTCGTTCTTTCGGTCACTACCCACAGCTCGTGGCCATAGGTGAGGGTAGGGACGTAGATCGACCGGTAAATTGAGAGCTTCGCTTTTACACTCAGCTCCCTCTTCACCACGACGGACTGGTGCAGCGTCCGCATCACTGCAGCCGCAGCACCAATCCGTCTGTCAATCTCCGGCTCCCTTCTCCCATCACTCGCGAACAAGACCCCGAGATACTTGAACTCCTCCACTTGGGGCAGGAGCTCATCCCCGACCCGGAGAGGGCAGTCCACCCTTTTCCGGCGGGGCTCGGGGGGGTGCTGGGGCTCGAACCGGCAACCTTCCAATTACAAGGCGAACGCCCAACTCTTGAGCCACGATCACCCGTTTATACGTATTGTGGAGGTAGACACAGACGACACGAGAGCTCTCGATTAACACTCCTCGTTTATTGCTCATCACCACAGAACTGAACACTTTTCCCTCCAAAACATGACCACAACACTTCCTCAGAACTGGGTGTGAGTGGAGCCCTCCAGTGGTCCACCACAGTATGTTATAATATCCTATATGGATGAAAGTATACAGCATGGGCGGCCAGGAGAAGCTGAAGATAGCTCGGGCCCCGCCAGGTGGGGGGTGCTCCCAGAGGAAGAAGCAGGGTTGTCCAGTCCAGTGGAAGTCGGGCGGCCACGGCGGGGGGCCTGAGCCAGCACCAACTGATCATCCTGCAGCACATGTGCCGGTTTAAGTCTGTCAATAGAAACAGTCTCCTGACGACCCCTTAAGTCCAAAAGGAAATGTTTCCGGCCCGGCTGAATAACCCTAAAGGGGCCGTCATACAGTGGACGCAGCGGAGGCCTATGAGCATCATGCCTGACGAAAACAAACTGCGATGAGTCCAACGACCTCGGAACAAAGGTGTCGGGCAGACAATGGTGCACTGGGCCAGGAAGAGAAAACGAGTCTCTCGGGGAACGGAGAGACAACACAGAGGGAGCGAAGCACGGGGGTGGGCTCTCGGGCAAGAATTCCCCGGGGATCCGGAGGGGCTGACCAAGGACAAGTTCAGCCGGGGAAACCCTGATGTCTATTCAATTCAATTCAATTCAATTCAATTCAATTTTATTTATATAGCGCCAAATCACAACAAAAGTCGCCTCAAGGCGCTTTATATTGTACAGTAGATAGCACAATAATAAATACAGAGAAAAACCCAACAATCATATGACCCCCTATGAGCAAGCACTTTGGCGACAGTGGGAAGGAAAAACTCCCTTTTAACAGGAAGAAACCTCCGGCAGAACCAGGCTCAGGGAGGGGCGGCCATCTGCTGCGACCGGTTGGGGTGAAAGAAGGAAAACAGGATAAAGACATGCTGTGGAAGAGAGACAGAGATTAATAACAGATATGATTCGATGCAGAGAGGTCTATTAGCACATAGTGAGTGAGAAAGGTGACTGGAAGGGAAAAACTCAATGCATCATGGGAATCCCCGGCAGCCTACGTCTATTGCAGCATAACTAAGGGAGGATTCAGGGTCACCTGGTCCAGCCCTAACTATATGCTTTAGCAAAAAGGAAAGTTTTAAGCCTAATCTTGAAAGTAGAGATAGATGTCTTCTTTAACCGCACAACGCAACCCCAGTAAAACCCATGGAAGGCGGTCAACCCAGTTGCCATCTGTGAGAGAAGCACGGAACGCGGCCTTAAGCGACCGGTGGAAACGCTCGCACATCCCGTTGGCCTGCGGGTGGTACGCAGTGGTTCGGTGGACCTTGACGCCCAGGCCGTCAGCCATGGCAGACCAAAGCTCGGAAACGAACTGGGGGCCCCTCTCTGAGGTGATGTCGGCCGGGGACCGAAACGCGAAACCCACGTTGACAAAAATGCCCTGGCCACTGCTGCTGCTATAGTGGACGCCAGAGGCACTGCCTCAGGCCAACGGGTTGTGCGATCCACCACAGTCAAAAGGTGCGTGAAACCTTGTGACTGCGGCAGGGGACCAACCAGATCCACATGCACATGATCAAAACGCCTCCCTGGAATGTGGAAGGATTTGAGGGGCGCCTGTGTGCGCCTGTGGATCTTAGCGTGTTGGCATGGGATGCACGCTGCTGCCCAGTCTTTCACCGATTTACGAAGGCCTGGCCAAACGAACCTAGAGCTGACCAGCTTGACCGAGGCCCGGACGCCCGGATGAGAGAGGGCGTGTACGGAGTCGAATACGCGACGACGCCACGAAAGTGGAACTACAGGGGGTGGTCAGCCGGTGGAAACGTCACAAAGCAGGCTAGGCCCGCCGTTCCACACGGGTCTGTCCTCCAGTACAAGGCCCGTTTGCTCAGACCGAAGGGCAAGGATGTCCTGGTCCGCCCGTTGGTCAGCGGCCATAGCGTCAAAGTCTATGCCAACATAAACGGGAGAAACCAGCGCGCGGGATAGACAGTCAGCCACGCAGTTGAACTTACCAGCCACGTGCTGAATGTCAGTTGTGAACTCGGAAATGGCTGCCAGCTGGCGCTGCTGGCGCCCGCTCAACGGGTCAGAGACCTTGGACATCGCGAATGTCAAGGGTTTATGATCGACGTACGCGGTGAAACTCCGACCCTCGAGAAAAAAACGAAAATGCCGGGTCACGAGGTGCAGGGCCAGCAACTCCCTGTCAAAAATGCTATATTTGCGCTCACTGTCCCTAAGCATGTGAGTGAAAAAGGCAAGCGGTTGCCAGACACCGGAGACCCGCTGCTCCAACACTGCGCCCACCGCCACGTCCGACGCATCGGTGGTCAACGCGATCTCCGCCGACGGAAACGGGTGGGCCAGCAGGGCGGCGTTTGCCAGCGCGGCCTTGGCCTCAGAAAATGCCTGGATGTGTTCAGGGAGCCAATCAATCGGGTCCTTAGCAGTTTTACCCTTCAAGGCAGCATAGAGAGGCTGCAGCAGGTGCGCAGCTCTGGGGAGAAAGCGGTTGTAGAAATTGACCATCCCCAAGAACTCCTGCAGCGCTTTAACGGACGCGAAAAAGCGGAAACGGCCCAGACCTTGTCCGGCAACGGAACCACACCGTCAGCGGAAATGCGGTGGCCCAAGAAATCCAGAACCGGCAAGCCGAACTGGCACTTGGAGGGGTTGACGATCAGGCCGTGTGCCGCCAAGCGCTGGAAAACCTGACGCAAATGTGACGCGTGCTGACTCTCAGAACAGCTGGCCACCAATATATCGTCAAGGTACACGAAGACGAAAGGCAGCCCGCGCAAGACAGTGTCCATCAACCGCTGAAAAGTCTGGGCGGCGCCTTTCAGGCCAAACGGCATGCGCAAAAATTCAAACAGGCCGAAAGGAGTAATAACGGCAGTTTTTGGGACGTCTTCAGCGCGCACGGGAACCTGGTGATACCCCCGCACTAAGTCAATTTTAGAAAAAATCGAGGTGCCGGCGAGGTGGGCGGAAAAATCCTGTATGTGGGGAATGGGGTAACGGTCGTTCTCCGTGACATTATTCAAACGGCGAAAATCCCCACACAGCCGCCACCGACCGTCCGACTTGGGCACCATGTGTAGCGGAGAGGCCCAGGCACTATTCGAGCGCTGCACAATGCCGAGGCGCTCCATAGCGGCAAACTCTTCCAGAGCGACAGAGAGTTTCGCGGGGTCGAGGCGGCGCGCGCGTGCGAACACCGGGGGACCGACCGTCGGAATATAATGTTCAACCCCGTGCTTCGTTGCTGTGTTCGAGAAATTAGGAACAGTCAGTGAAGGGAACTCAGAGAGCAAACGCTGAAAAACATTCCCAGAAGTCACCAAATTAGCCCGATTCAGGGGCTCGATGGCGCGAGTGAAACAGGGTACTGAAGAAAAAGACTGGGCGTCGATTAAGCGTCTGTTAGCAACATCGACGCCCAGTCCGTGGGCACAAAGAAAATCAGCGCCCAAAATAGGTACAGAGCTAGCGGCAACAACAAAGGTCCATTGGAAATCCCGACCATGAAAACAAACAGTCACGAACCTTTCCCCGAACATTGCGATGGGAGAGCCATTAGCCGCAATGAGCTGCGGTCCGCAGCCCGCTGCTAAACTGTCGGCGCCGGACGGGGGAAGGAGGCTCTTCTGGGAGCCGGAGTCAACCAGGAAACGTCTCCCGGAGCGCGAGTCTTCTATGAAGAGCAGCCTTTCTTTGTCGCCAGCGGTCGCGGCCGCTACAGTGCGCTGTCGGGGCCCGTGTCCCAGGGTCGGAAAAGCACAAGGTAGCAAGCAGCGGCGCGCTCTGGGGCCAAAACGCTGATGGTAGAAACAGAGGTCCCGTCCACGGTGTCGCTGTGCCGCGACCTTTGCCGCCAGCGAAGGAGCGGACACGTCGGGGCAGGTCAGCAGGGAAGTAGAAGGCGCGGCTGTAACTAGGTCGTGATCGTGGAAAGCGCGGGTAGCCAGGAGAATACGATCTGCGTCCTCAGCCAGGGAGCGATAATCATTCGTGCCCAGAAGCGGAGAGTTGGCGAGGCTGGCTCTCACGGCCGCCGGCAGCTGTCGGAAGAAGATGTGGGCGAACAGGAATCCGATGCCCTTTGTGGCATCTCGTCAGCCGAGATGCCACGAAGGGCGAACTGAGCCTCCACGTGCACGAACCACGACGGGGGATCGTGAAGCCAAAAGTCCGGCAGCTCGAGCGGCACAGCAAACGCAGCTGCAGCCGGAGGCAGAGGGCTGGCGGCTGCTGATGCATCCAGAGCGGAGTCGGTGCCTCCATCGGACTGCAGCATGTTCAAGTCAGGGGTCACCAATGTGGAGGTAGACACAGACGACACGAGAGCTCTCGATTAACACTCCTCGTTTATTGCTCATCACCACAGAACTGAACACTTTTCCCTCCAAAACATGACCACAACACTTCCTCAGAACTGGGTGTGAGTGGAGCCCTCCAGTGGTCCACCACAGTATGTTATAATATCCTATATGGATGAAAGTATACACATTATATCCACAGGAGTTTCTATAACATCCCATTTTAAATCCAGACATGATTAGCTGGGTTTGTCGGCAACCATTATGAATAATGCCGCTTACAGTTATCCCAAACGTTGATTGTGTTCATCTGGACGTTTTCAGTGCGAGAAACGTTTCATCACTCATCCAAGTGAGTTCTTCAATCTCAGCTGACTGCAGGTTTCCAACCTTATAAACAGTACATTTGTACAATGTCTGAAACTAGCACCACTGAATGAACAATGGGCTGGGAGGTCACTTCCTTGATCATTAATATGCAAATTGTCATGACCACTAATCAAAGACCACTGATCCATGGCCATGATTACCATTCACAGAGAGTTGGGGAATGGCTGCAATCACAGCATTGTAAGATGGCGAAAGATGTACCCTTAGGCCCCCTCTTCATTCCACCTACTTCACATACAAGGGTCAGTTCTACAAGCAGAAACATGGGTGTGCCATGGGCTCCCCAGTTTCACCCATCGTGGCCAATTTGTACATGGAAGAAGTGGAAAAGAGGGCGTTGCTATCCTACCCTGGAACACCACCAAGCCATTGGTTCAGATATGTGGATGACACCTAGGTGAAAATCAAATCTCAGGACGTATACATTTCACGGATCACATTAACTCGGTGGACCAACACATCAAATTCACCAGGGAGGATATGAAAAGTGGCAGGTTAGCCTTCTTAGACTGTGAGATTTCCATCAGTAATGGGGGACATCTAAAAGCTGACGTGTACCGTAAACCTACGCATACGGATCAGTATCTAAGGTTTGACTCTCATCATCCACTGGAGCACAAACTGGGTGTCATTAGGACGCTACAACACAGAGCGAACACCATCCCCACTGACACAGCGGCCAGGGAGGCAGAAGGACAGCACATCAAGAAGGCCCTGAGTAAATGTGGTTATCCCAGCTGGACTTTTGTCAAAGCTGGAAAGGCACCTAAAGAAAGCTCCAGCCGATCCAGGAGAGAAGGACAACCGCTGCCCAGGCGAAAACCTGTAGTGATCCCATATGTGTCAGGAGTATCGGAACAGTTGAGACGCATTTTTTCTAAACACCGGGTCTCTGTGGCTTTTAAACCCCAAAATACGCTGCGCCAAAAACTGGTCCACCCCAAGGATCGGGTCCCCCGACACAAACAGAGTAACATAGTGTACGCTGTTAAGTGTCAGGAGGATTGCCAGAATTTATACATCGGGGAAACCAAACAACCTTTGGCGAAGCAGATGGCACAACACAGAAGAGCAACCTTGTCAGGCCAGGATCTTCCTGGCACTTAACAGCGTACACTATATTACTGTGTTTCTGTCAGGGGACCCCATCCTTGGTGCAGCGTGTTTTGGGGTTTAAAAGCCACGGAGACACAGTGTTTAGAAAAAATACGTCTTAACTAGAATTATGTAAAAGGGAATGTGTATTGCACCAATGCAAGAAAGCTGTGTTTATTTGAAACAAAGTTTTTATATTTTAACCGTATTATATTTGTCCAGTATAGATAACAAATCTGACTCCACTGTGGCTGTCAGACTTTAATGGGCCAGGCTGCATTACACTGTTCTGACAAACAGTAAAGGTAATTAGCTGCAGTGTTTTTGGAAGGCAACACTGATTGGGACACAGCAGTCTATTCTCGTTACCTGTTGTGTAAAGATGAACTATTCAAATAATGATTTGAATACAATTCCACAAATATATCCAAGCAAAGCAGCATTTGACATGATTATTCACTGATGTGTCTAAAACCTTGAGATCCGGTATTTATTTTCAATTTTCCAATTACAACATGTATGAGTTTATAGCGCTGTGCTGACTTGAACCTTCAGGTACTGTACTAAGGTTACACTGAGCTCAAGAAAACTATGCCTTCAGTTGTCAAAGTAATTGGTAGTGCTCCAGTGGCTGGTACTGTCACCCAGCAAGAAGGGCTTTGTTTCATGTCTTTGGTCAGCTGAAGCCTCAGTGTAGATTTTAGAGGGTTCTCACTGTACCTGCGTGGGCTTCCTCCCACAGTTTGTTATCTTGATTGGTGATTCTTAATTGGCCACAGGTGTACTTGTTTATCACTTTGTGTTGAGCCCAGTTTTATTTATATGGTACCAAATCACAACAAGAGTTGCCTTAAGCCGCTTTTATTGCAAGGTACAGACGTGAAAATGTTCCGGTACGTATCTGTAGGTAACAATGGTGAGGTCACTCTTGACCTAAAAAGTAAAAAATTACATCAAATTACTGAAGCCTTTAAACTAAAGCTTTTTTACAGTAAGTTTACTGGCATCCAGCTGCAGTTTACAGTGATGTGTTTACAGTGTAGGATTTCTTGATGTCGGCCACTTCCTCTTTCTTTTGATGCTGGAGTCTGTGCAGGTCGTCCATGATAGCTCCTGTTCGTGATGCTCATCACTGTCCATCTTCAGCTGTCAGCTTCAGCTCAATCCTCCGGATCTGTGTCTCCATGTTTCATCCTGGAGTGTGGCTCTGACGCTCTCTATTTCTATATCTATATCTCCTGACAACATAGGTTTTCTACTTTAACCATTATAACACGTTTCACTTATGTATAACTATTAATAATGACACGTTAAGTAACTTCTCGACATGTTATTGATTGACTGATTTAAGTACAGAGTTATGTTTCAGTATAAAGCAGCTGATGAATGTCTTATTTGCTGAACAGAGAGGTCACTGGCAGTGCAGTGATGCAGTGGTTAGCACTGCCACCTCACAGCAAGAGGGCCGTGGGTGTGAATCCAGCGTCTTTCTGTGCTTTTCTGTGGGGAGTTTGCATGTTCTCCCCGTGTCCTAACAGGTTCTCTCCAGGTCCTCTGGCGTCCTCACACAGTCCACAGGTTTGCAGCTGGTGGGGTCAGGTTAACCGGTGATACTGAATTGGCTATAGATGTGAATGTGACTGGTTGTCTGTCCCTGTCTGTTATTCCTGTGACACATTAAGGACCTGTCCAGGATGTACCCCGCCGCTTGTCCTTTGGCAGCTGGGATAGGCTCCTGCAAACTACACCTCCAAACTGGATAGATGGATGAAAATGGATGGATGAACAGAGATCAGACAAAGTCAGAGCTCTACTGAGCCAACCATCCCTTTAACGTTAACTAGTAATGACTTCATGAACTTCTTCACAAATAAAATTTTTATCATTAGAGAAAAAATTACCAATAATCATCCCACAGATGTAATATTATCTACAGCTACTTTTAGTACCATCGATGTTAAGTTAGACTCTTTTTCTCCAATTGATCTTTCTGAGTTAACTTCAATAATTAATTCCTCCAAACCATCAACGTGTCTTTTAGACCCCATTCCTACAAAACTGCTCAAAGAAGTCCTGCCATTAATTAATGCTTCAATCTTAAATATGATCAACCTATCTCTAATAATCGGCTATGTACCACAGGCCTTCAAGGTGGCTGTAGTTAAACCTTTACTTAAAAAGCCATCTCTAGACCCAGCTGTCTTAGCTAATTATAGGCCAATCTCCAACCTTCCTTTCATATCAAAAATCCTTGAAAGAGTAGTTGTCAAACAGCTAACAGATCATCTGCAGAGGAATGGCTTATTTGAAGAGTTTCAGTCAGGTTTCAGAGCTCATCACAGCACAGAAACAGCTTTAGTGAAGGTTACAAATGATCTTCTTATGGCCTCTGACAGTGGACTCATCTCTGTGCTTGTCCTGCTAGACCTCAGTGCTGCGTTCGATACTGTTGACCATAATATCCTATTAGAGCGATTAGAACATGCTGTAGGTATTACAGGTACTGCACTGCAGTGGTTTGTATCATATCTATCTAATAAACTCCAATTTGTGCATGTAAATGGAGAGTCCTCTTCACACACTAAGGTCAATTATGGTGTTCCACAGGGTTCAGTGCTAGGACCAATTCTATTTACATTATACATGCTTCCCTTAGGCAGCATCATTAGAAGACATAGCATAAATTTTCACTGCTATGCAGATGACACGCAGCTCTATCTATCCATGAAGCCAGGTAACACACACCAATTAGTTAAACTGCAGGAATGTCTTAAAGACATAAAGACCTGGATGGCCGCTAACTTTCTGCTTCTTAATTCAGATAAAACTGAGGTTATTGTACTCAGCCCTGAAAATCTTAGAAATATGGTATCTAAGAAGATTCTTACTCTGGATGGCATTACCTTGGCCTCCAGTAACACTGTGAGGAACCTTGGAGTCATTTTTGACCAGGACATGTCCTTCAATGCACATATTAAACAAATATGTAAGACTGCCTTCTTCCATTTGCGCAACATCTCTAAAATTAAAAATATCCTGTCTCAGAGTGATGCTGAAAAACTAGTTCATGCATTCATTACTTCCAGGCTGGACTACTGTAATTCTTTATTATCAGGATGTCCTAAAAACTCGCTGAAAAGCCTTCAGCTAATCCAAAATGCTGCAGCAAGAGTCCTGACAGGGACTAGAAAGAGAGAGCAGATTTCTCCTGTTTTGGCTTCCCTTCATTGGCTTCCTGTTAAATCCAGAATTGAATTCAAAATCCTGTTTCTCACATATAAGGTCTTAAATAATCAGGCCCCATCTTATCTTAATGACCTTGTAGTACCATATCACCCTATTAGAGCACTTCGCTCTCGCTCTGCAGGCCTACTTGTTGTTCCTAGAGTATTTAAAAGTAGAATGGGAGGCAGAGTCTTCAGTTTTCAATTCAATTCAATTCAATTCAATTTTATTTATATAGCGCCAAATCACAACAAAAGTCACCTCAAGGCGCTTTTTCAGGCCCCTCTTCTGTGGAACCAGCTTCCAGTTTGGATTCGGGAGACAGACACTATCTCTACTTTCAAGATTAGGCTTAAAACTTTCCTTTTTGCTAAAGCATATAGTTAGGGCTGGACCAGGTGACCCTGAATC
Organism: Oreochromis grahami; assembly: GCA_029532605.1. Taxonomy (NCBI): domain Eukaryota; kingdom Metazoa; phylum Chordata; class Actinopteri; order Cichliformes; family Cichlidae; genus Oreochromis; species Oreochromis grahami. The sequence goes on from JAQSNX010006576.1 coordinate 44,082, forward strand.
CTCCCTTAGTTATGCTGCAATAGACGTAGGCTGCCGGGGATTCCCATGATGCATTGAGTTTTTCCCTTCCAGTCACCTTTCTCACTCACTATGTGCTAATAGACCTCTCTGCATCGAATCATATCTGTTATTAATCTCTGTCTCTCTTCCACAGCATGTCTTTATCCTGTTTTCCTTCTTTCACCCCAACCGGTCGCAGCAGATGGCCGCCCCTCCCTGAGCCTGGTTCTGCCGGAGGTTTCTTCCTGTTAAAAGGGAGTTTTTCCTTCCCACTGTCGCCAAAGTGCTTGCTCATAGGGGGTCATATGATTGTTGGGTTTTTCTCTGTATTTATTATTGTGCTATCTACTGTACAATATAAAGCGCCTTGAGGCGACTTTTGTTGTGATTTGGCGCTATATAAATAAAATTGAATTGAATTGAATTGAATAGATGTTCATGCTGAACTGAGTTTTTATTTTCAAAATAGGTTTTTCTTTTAATACAAGGAAGCGGCTTGTTGCTGCAACATTTCTATCTGTGCTGGATTTCTGGAGATATTCTATATATGAATGTTTCTGCTATATGTCTTCGAATGGTTGATACTGTATATCGTGCTTCTTGGAGGTTCATCACTAACCATAAATTTGAGACTCACCACTGTGAGTTATACTCTCAGGCCTCATGGCCTGCTTTGGCCAGTCAGAGGAACTCTCATTTATACAGTTTTATATATAAGGCAATACTGGGATTGCTTGCAGTGAAACATGCTGGTCGGTATTCTCTTCGTCCGCATGGTTACTTGTTGCTTTCTGTTCCATTTGCCTGAATTGAGCTTGGCAAAAGAGCTTTTGTCCATTTAGCACCCTCAGCTTGCAGAACGACTGGAAAATAACTGAATTAATTTCATTAAGTGCTTTTAAATCTAAACTAAGAATCCTTGAAGCCAAGTCCATAACATGCAACTGTTTCAATTAACTGAGTTAGTTTTTAATTAATTGAATTTTATTTTTATTTTTTTTATTTTTTATCTTTGCATATGTGTTGTTGCCGCCTGTGTTTAATTGTGTAATTTTTGTAACTGTGAGACACTTACTGCTGCCTATGTTGGCCACGTCTCCCTTGAAAAAGAGGTTTTTAAATTTAAGTGAGATCTTCCTGGTTAAATAAAGGTTAATTTAAATAAGTAAATAAATAAAATAGTGCTTTTCTGCTCTACCAGAGCTCTGAAAGTGCTTTAAACAATGAATGAATCAAATTAAATTCACTTTGTTCTGGTGACAAAGTGGTTTACAAGCTTCTTTCACTGGGTTGTGGAGTTAAAATTGTCAGAACTGAACATCAGGCAGCAAACAGCACACTGACCTGTGAAATTAACTTGTGTTAATTTTATCATTCTGTGGAATTCTGATGACCAAATCACAACATGATTTTTGGGGGGCCGTCACAAAATTCTGAACTCAAACTAGACAATCTGAATTAATACAAAGACTTTATTGGCAAAGGTGAATTGTAGCAACCAGTAAACACACTAGAGGAAAAAAAAACCCAGTCATTTTCATTGATCTGGGGAGGAATGTTCCAGTGATCTGAACAAATGCAAGAGAATCTGACAAAGTGGTTGCTTACTTGCAAACTGGAGTGAGTAATTCCTTAGAGGAATTTGCTGGTTCAGACACGAACTGAGGAGAGGGAGTAACCAGAATAGAGACCAGGTGAGTCCAACAGGTGAGTAAACCTGAGCACCAGCATTTTATGTGTAATTTGTTATTTGTCTAAAATATATAAATAATATTGTTCTTGTAAAACCACAGCATCAAAGAATATGTGAAAGAAAGGAAATGGAAGCTTATTCTGAACAGCTCTGGTGTGCTGCGTTGTCACGATGCATACAGTGCACACTAAATTAGCAGCAGGAAAAGATGCTGTGAATTCTACCTGAAAGGCCCACACTGTCACGATGACAGGTTTCAGCTGTTTAGTTTTAAAATGAAGCACATCTTTGCTAACAAGGTTCACATACTGCACCGCTGCTGGCTAATCACTGTGGTGGGTTGTTATTATTTTGTCTGAATGCCTCTTTGTTTGAGTGTGGGTGCTCTCCGCTGAAGCACATAAGCTCTCCAATCTGATTGACTGTTTAACCAACATCAAACAATGGTTGAACAATAACTGCTTACAGCTAAACCCGGCCAAAACAGAGACTTTGATTATTGCACCAGGCAGTGCAATACCTGATATTAAACAGCGACTGGGTGACTTAGGTTCCTCACAGAAACATAACCTTAGAAACCTGGGTGTTATTTTTGATGAAGCTTTTTCTTTGGAGGGACATTTAAATCAGACAGTAAGAACCTGCTTTTTTCACTTGAGGAACATTTCTAAACTTAGATCCATCGTGTCAACAAGTGAACTCAAGATGATAATACATGCTTTTATCTCTACAAGACTTGACTACTGTAACAGCCTGTTTACTTGTCTAAACATGAAAGGGTTAGCCCGCCTACAGGTTGTTCAAAACTCTGCAGCGAGGCTACTGACCCGCTCGAACAAACAAGGGTGCTCATATGACCCCTGTTTTAAAGTCACTGCACTGGCTACCAATCAGATTCAGGTTCCATTTTAAAATTCTAGTTTTAACTTTTAGAGCATTACAGAGACAGGCCCCCCCCTACATTGCTGATCTGATTCATACACATACCTCCACTCGTAACCTGAGGTCAGCAAACCAAAACCTTTTAGTGGTCCCCCACACTCGTTTTAAAACCCGAGGGGACCGCTCTTTCCAAGCTGTTGCGCCCAGATTGTGGAATGCACTTCCCCCATTTCTACGGGGTTTGGACTCAGTGGAGACCTTTAAAAAGCAGCTAAAGACATTTTTATTTCAAAAAGCTTTTAATTAGACCAGCATTTTTATGGTGTATTTGTGTATGGTGTATATTTTTTCAGTCACGTTATTCCGCTCCTGCTCAAACTGTATAATTAAATCGCAGAGGTTAGAAGTTCATAGGTCACGATGCATGGTCTCACACTATACGGCCTGATGCGACCTGAGGGCTCAAACTGTGCGTCCATAACATGAAGCTTATACAAAATCTGTCCCTCGCTCTCCCTCTCTGTCTTTCACTCACACAGACACACACACCATCAACTTTGCTAAATTACTAATGAAAAACATTGACCAGGCAGCTGTGATTGAGCAGCAATGTCCATCCAACTCTTCATGGTTGTTGTAGTCGTAATAATTTTGTGAGGCCACATTGAAAAGCCTCGGATACGTAAGCGTAGAGCTGCCACCGGGGCAAAAGAAAAATAGAGCTATATCACCTTATAACGTGAAAAGTATGTTGTGTTTTGTTATTGGACTTCTGTGCAAATCACAGTTTGGCCATAACGAACACCTTGTTCGAACATAAGAGTGTCCATAAGTGCACGTGGCACCAGGACGCTCTAGGCCGCAGGTCGATGATCGATTTTGTAATCGTATCACCAGACCTGCGACCATATGTTCTGGACACTCGGGTAAAGAGAGGGGCTGAGCTGTCAACTGATCACCACCTGGTGGTGAGTTGGATCAGGTGGCGGGGGAGGACGCTGGACAGACCCGGTGCACCTAAACGCGTAGTGAGGGTGTGCTGGGAACGTCTAGCAGAGGCCCCAGTCCGCGAGATCTTCAACGCACACCTCCGGCAGAGCTTCAACAACATTCCGAGGGAGACTGGGGACATTGAGTCCGAATGGACCATGTTCAGCGTCTCCATTGCCGAAGCTGCTGCATTGAGCTGCGGCCGCAAGGTGGTTGGTGCCTGCCGTGGTGGTAATCCCCGAACCAAATGGTGGACACCAGAGGTGAAGGGAGCCACCAGGCTGAAGAAGGAGTCCTATCGGGCTTGGTTAGCCTGTGGGACTCCAGAGGCAGCTGACAGGTATCAACAGGCCAAGCGGAATGCGGCTCGGGCAGTGGCTGAAGCAAAAACTCGGGTGTGTAAAATGAGATAATTGATAAAAAAACAAAATTCTTAGTACAAAGACTACGCTTACAAAATTATGAACATAGTAATAAATCCGGTCAATTTCTAGCAAACCAGCTAAAAATAAATAAAGAAAAAACAACTATATGTGCTGTTCAAGATTCATCTGGGAACACAATATATGAACCAAAACAAATAAACAACATTTTCAGGGATTTCTATAAAACGTTGTATTCACCACAAATAAACCCATCTAAAAAGGAAATTGATCAGTTTTTAGACAACATAACTCTCCCAAAATTATCAGACTCTCAAGCAATTGCACTGGATTCGCCACTGACATTAGGTGAACTCCAGGAAGCCCTGATAAGTATGCCCAATAATAAGGCTCCAGGTCCAGACGGCTTTCCTGCAGAATTCTACAAAGAATTCTGGACGATTCTAGCACCAGTTTTTTACAGAACGTTGTTGGAAATCAAAGAAAATGGCAGACTTCCATCAAATATGAATTCTGCAAACATAAATCTCCTGCTAAAACCAGGCAAAGACCCTGTATATCCCTCAAGCTATCGTCCAATATCCCTTATAAATGTAGACCTCAAAATTATCTGCAAAGCTCTCTCGAAGAGACTAGAGAAAATAACCCCCTCTTAATTCATCCTGACCAAACTGGATTCATAAAAGGTCGGCACTCATCAACAAATACACGTAGATTACTTAATTTGATAGACTACTCATACAGTAAAAACCTTGAAACTACAATATTTTCTTTAGATGCAGAAAAAGCGTTTGACAGAGTTAACTGGAAATTTCTATTTGCAACTTTACATAAATTTGGTTTTGGATCTTCTTTCATCAACTGGTTAAAAATATTATATAATTCCCCAACAGCTTGTGTCAGAACAAATGACCAGACATCCTCCAGCTTCTGTCTCCTGAGGGGCACCAGGCAGGGATGCCCACTCTCCCCTTCACTATTTGCAATTTTTATCGAACCACTAGCAGCAGCAATTAGACAGAATTCAGCAATTAAGGGCATAAAATGCAATAACGTGGAACATAAAATCAGCCTTTATGCGGATGATGTGTTACTCTTTCTCCAAAATTCACAAACCAATATCTCTGGGGTGATTGAACTGATAAACTCTTTTGCAAGAATATCAGATTACTCAATTAACTGGTCAAAATCTACAGTCCTTCCGATTAATTGCTCCTTCCATAATTCCTCTTCTACTCCACTGCAATCGGGAAATATAAAATATTTAGGTATTAATGTTTCTCCCAAGCTTGCAGATCTAACTAAATTAAACCATATCCCACTTTTAAAGAAAGTAGAAGGTGATCTGGCCAGGTGGAAATGTCTACCCATATCACTCATGGGAAGGGTTGCCGCTATAAAAATGATGGTATTACCAAAAATAAATTATTTATTCTCAATGATCCCAATGTGCTATCTACTGTACAATATAAAAGCGCCTTGAGGCGACTTTTGTTGTGATTTGGCGCTATATAAATAAAATTGAATTGAATTGAATTGAATAGATGTTCATGCTGAACTGAGTTTTTATTTTCAAAATAGGTTTTTCTTTTAATACAAGGAAGCGGCTTGTTGCTGCAACATTTCTATCTGTGCTGGATTTCTGGAGATATTCTATATATGAATGTTTCTGCTATATGTCTTCGAATGGTTGATACTGTATATCGTGCTTCTTGGAGGTTCATCACTAACCATAAATTTGAGACTCACCACTGTGAGTTATACTCTCAGGCCTCATGGCCTGCTTTGGCCAGTCAGAGGAACTCTCATTTATACAGTTTTATATATAAGGCAATACTGGGATTGCTTGCAGTGAAACATGCTGGTCGGTATTCTCTTCGTCCGCATGGTTACTTGTTGCTTTCTGTTCCATTTGCCTGAATTGAGCTTGGCAAAAGAGCTTTTGTCCATTTAGCACCCTCAGCTTGCAGAACGACTGGAAAATAACTGAATTAATTTCATTAAGTGCTTTTAAATCTAAACTAAGAATCCTTGAAGCCAAGTCCATAACATGCAACTGTTTCAATTAACTGAGTTAGTTTTTAATTAATTGAATTTTATTTTTTATTTTTTTTATTTTTTATCTTTGCATATGTGTTGTTGCCGCCTGTGTTTAATTGTGTAATTTTTGTAACTGTGAGACACTTACTGCTGCCTATGTTGGCCACGTCTCCCTTGAAAAAGAGGTTTTTAAATTTAAGTGAGATCTTCCTGGTTAAATAAAGGTTAATTTAAATAAGTAAATAAATAAAATAGTGCTTTTCTGCTCTACCAGAGCTCTGAAAGTGCTTTTAAACAATGAATGAATCAAAATTAA